>CM046445.1:86499362-86641862 GCA_025506515.1 Flaveria trinervia | reverse complement strand
TTTTTGCTCTTTGGTTCATTATTGAATTCTCCATTCACTGTTTTCCATTGTTTCAGATCCTGGAAACAGTGGGGGATTCAACAAGAACCATAACCTACCAAAACCAAAACAGCAAAAACCGTCAAATGTCCCAAATATGGTTCGTAAGAACGAGCCTGATTCAGATCTAATGAAGAAGAAACAACCAACGGCTGTTAAACCAATTAAGCCTACGGTTCCTGAGTCTGGATCAGTACGACGGGTTAAGCCCAACATCGAAAGGAAGCTGCAAAATGTTCCAAGGAGACCTACCCAACAAATCGTGAGTTCTGTCTTAACAAAATAATAAAGTAGAAAATAAAAATACTTTCTTTTATATGTATTATCAGTATTACACCGCTAACAATGGTTTTAAATTGATAAACAGAAACAAAGGGCGTCAGGGGATGCAACTGCTCAAGACAAATTTGAAGCAGCAAAGAGAAAGCTTCAGGAACGATATCAACAAGCAGAAAATGGTTTGTGTTTCTTTCGTTGAATTATATGATTAATGAATAGATTTAGACAATTTCGACCCATACGCCTATATAAATGTGTGATTTTACTCGAATGGAAACAAATAGAAAGTATCTGAAGTGTATTCAAATGCATAAAAACCTCTTAAATTGCTTTATTGAAAAAAGAAAGTTTATTTCAACGTTTTTGCTTTTAACAACCACCTTTACCGTATTACTTATTTATGAAAACAAAAAATGGTTAAAAACAGTGACTTGCCCTAATAAAGGATCTGTTTTGACTTGTTACTCAACCGACCGACTCCCATTTAGTCACCTCTAAAAAAATTTATTATCATATTAGCATGCCACTGATGGTGTCGTCTGTTTTGAACAGCAAAGAAGCAGCGAACGATACAAGTGATGGAGCTGCATGATCTGCCAAAACCAAAGGGAATTCCTGCAAGAAATCAACATAATATTAGGCCCGGGAGCAACCATAACAGACATCGTTGATGAAAAGAAACAGTGTCGAGAAATAAAGGCCGGTAGATAATGATGGTGAATTTTTGTTTAGATCTTTCAAGTGCAAACATGATCAGAACACAATTTATGGGTAAATTAAACTTTGAAGTGCCATAGTTTAGTTCATAGCATTTGGCCTAATTATTAGTCAACCAAAATGTTTGGTGGTTGGTTTAACTTGCACATGAACATGTGATTATGTGACATTCTACCTCTTGGTACCTGAAAACAGCTTGCAAATTGAGTGAAGTCAACTGAAAAGTTATAGTTTTATAGTTGTTTGTCTTCAATATAAGATTAACATATGACATATGTGTGCTATTTTAATGATGCTAACTATATAAATTTCCTATTTATATTAATGTAACAAAATAATGTTAACAGTTTGATAAACGTTTCACTTTTGATAATTAATCATGTTTTGAAGCATAAGGAATCTACATTTTGGTTGTAGCATGTACGATATATGAACCAAACTTAATTTTTTGTTTTCTGATGTTAGCCTAATAGCCTCGTTATAAGAAAGTGTGGCACAAGTTTTTCGCTAATAACCTCATAAGTTCTTATAACCAGGCCAAGAGCCCACTAGAGTTGGGGAATTGGGCTCTATATTTCGGGCTTAGACATTTTCATTGTTATTAGTTACTTTGTTTTTTTTTCTTAACACACGATGCAATTAAAAGAATGTGGTTAAATCTTTGTTGAGAATGATATTTAATGGGAGAGTTACCGAGGTCATTAACCACCATGCGCGAGGTCACCCAGCCCAAGACGTAAGAGGTGGTGCGAACTTTGCAATGGCAGGTTTGTTAGGCGTGGGGTATGAACTGCTATCTTTACCTCACTTTGTGTACATGTCTTGTCAAACCAACCGTGCTAGAAGCCTGTGAGCGAAAATAGTATAAGTACCAAAACGTGGTAACTAAAAGTAGATTGAGATATGTCTCCTCTTTTATTCGTCTAACTATAAAAAAAATACATTACCATACTGATATCGAATCTGATTCAATAATAGTCTCAGTAAAGTTAGAATTGATAAAGCTTTACAATACCTTATGATGAAGCTTTGAATAATACAAATAATTAATAGATCAAAATTTTGAGGGTTGTACTATACTACTATGTACCATTTGATTTCTTTCAACAATGTCAATTGTCATGTATTGTTAAAACTGAAACTGTGTTAAGTAATGTATGTTTTCTTCTCATTTACCAAATGATTAGGAAACAAATTAATGTTGTCACATGATGAAGTAACACGTTAATGTGAAATGATGAAGAAAAGCAATGTTCTTTAGGTGATATATTCATATATAAAGTCAAATTCACTATGTTATCTCAGATTATAATACCACTAATGGAGATTTTATAACACCTCATAATAAATTTGTAAATGCTAGATATATATAAGTTGTTCATATATACTTTTAGTTCCCGATTTTGGCTTTTTTATTACTAAACGTTTGTTTTCCAGTTTTATCTTTTATTAGAAGTATATTGCATATAGTAGCATGTTGAAAAAAGAAATAATATATAGATGACAAATTTATTTGGTAGTTAAACGTGACACCATATAGATTTTAATAGAATTTAACATTGTAATAAATATTTCATTTTGTCTACTCAAACGAGTGTACACCTGCATATTCAAACAAGTGTACATGCATCTGCATATGTGCAGAGACATTAAAATGCATGTCAATATCATGATGCAAAAGCATTCATTTTCATCTTCAGATCACATATCTAAAGCAGGCAAGTGTACACTTACATTTCGAATTGTCACATTACTTCACCACGTACACTTTAGACTGTAATAATATCAAATTTTACAAATCTTCTTTTAAACTAGAAAAAAAGGTTATACATATTATTATTTAAAATAAATTGGGATGATTTATGTGTAAACAAATTAGCTTATATATAATGATCTGTTTCTCGATCTCTTTAATTAATTGATCAGCTTTATATGGTTATTGATATTTTCGCCACCCATTATGTACTAATATATTTGAATTATATATAGTACTAATTAATTACCAAGTGGTCATGGGTTATATCTAAGTTTTAGTAAGTTGTGTATACTTTTGTTTTGTTATATCTAAGTTTTAGTGACTTGTATATACTCTTGTTTTTTTATTACTTTAACCTGAATACTTTTACATCTTTTACAACTCAACCCATATAATTTTTCACTTTCAACTTTGGTTCAATGTACGCTTCATCTTTTATAATATTTCGTCTTACGTTTCGGCTTAAATTTTACGAGTTAACACGTTGCAACGTGCGCATGTAGTTCACTGTTTTGCGTCAATCTTTTCCCATTTAATGGCCTCGTCAAAACATGTGGTTATTAATTGACTTAGTTATTGTTTTTAATATTTTACATTTAATGTGCGGGATTCAACGTTTGTGTATTACTATTCGTTCAGTTTTATTTTCCCGTTTATATATTTAATACGAGTTTTTTCGGCAGTCACTAACAGTGATGTAAAATTGATACTATTGATATAAAATTTATGTTATTTGACATGATTTTACGTATCCGCTGCAATAGGATGGCTTAATACAAGTTATTAATATAAAATTTAAAAATAAAGAAAAACATATTCTATGTGACGGGTGATGTGGTCATGATTTGATTGGAAGTATATATGTGTTGTCTTTTATTATTATCATATTAAAAGTGTAAATACAAAGTACGATTTAAGGTTGAACATATCATAATATCGTTGGACTTTTTTAAATAACTACTTTAATTTTTTTTATTTATAGTTATATTATACTAAATTTATATATTGTTAAGTTTTTATTATATTAAAATTTTTTATTTATGTTTATATTATACAAATTATATAAATTTATATATTGTTTAGTTTTTATGTACATGTATTAAAATTTTTTTATAGTATATTTTTTATGTATAGTTAAACGACGGTTCACAAGTTAATAAATGGTTGTTTGCTTTTTTTTTACCAAAGTTAATACATGTGTATAAAAACTTATGTACATGTAATAACTTTTTCTATTTATAATTATATTAAGTTTATCTATGTATAGTTAAACGACAGTTTACAAGTTAATAAACGGTCGTTTGCCTTTTTTAATAATTATATTAACTTTTTCTATTTATAGTTATACTATACTAAATTATATAATTTTATATATTATTAAGTTTTTATGTGTATGTATTAACTTTTTCTATTACATTATATAGTTTTATATAAATTTAAGATAAAATTATATATAAGTTTAAAATATTTGAGCTTTATATAGTTCATATAATTTATATAATTTTTATAATTTTTGAAGTTTAGAAGTAACAATAAAACTTATATAGTTTACAAATTTTGAACTTTATAATGTGAATACTTACAAATGATACTAATCTAATCTATATTGAAACGAGTAACAATTTTATTTTAAAGTATATATTGGTTATATCTTTAAAGCCTCTCTTCGTATATTCTTTACCATGCAGCCGCATTATTACTTTTGTGAAAATTCTATAACAGCGTTATGAAAGGCAATGGGCATTCACCCTCTAAACGTATAGAGACTTAGTGGCAACCATACACATGTACAATAGTAATGAATTGGTGGTACATGACTTTATGCGGACCTGTCCATAACGGAAAATAAGTTGCACTTTCAGTGGGAGATAAGCATTGAAGAATCACATTAAATCTGTTGGCGATCAATATTTCTGTGTAATGCATTATCATCCAGTGTTGATCGGGAGCTGGATCCGGTTGTAGCCATGATAAAGTATGTTCTGTCTCATTATATGAGCTAAAGAAAAGTTTTCTGTATAAATTAGAATTATTATGTAACTCGTTTAAAAGCTCATATCTAATGTTCAGCCAATATTCTTCACCAAATTCCAAGAAAAAAGAAACTGCACGAACCCCACAGTTACCATCATTGTTTACGTTCTCTAGATGTGTTATATATGGATGGAAAAGTTTTGGGATCTGTGTTAGTAAAGGATGATGATATAGAGAAGATTGAGTTCTGTTATCTATGTTTGAACTATGTTTCAGGGGTTCAACCCCATAAAATCATAACTAACAAAATCATCTATAGTGTAGGTATGACCTCGGGTAGGTCCAGCAGGCAAAATGTCTGGTTTGTTTTGTTTTTGAGATTTGAGTGTTGCCCTTCTACGAGTATTTCTTTTGTACCGTAGGCTCGTTAAAATTTATGCTGATAGGATCCTTTATGCATTTTTAACTTTCTAACAAATTCCTTTTCACCGTGGGGTTTTTTTGTTTCTTGTAAACTTCTTTGAACCTCTCAAGTTCGTCATCACATTGGATATCTTCTTCATCTTCGTTTAACGATACCGGTGAAAAGTCAAGCCTCCTTCAAAATACATCTATCGAATGTAGTTAAATAGGTTTGCCCGCTTTTAAATATTGTGCGATTTCACAAACACGTGATAAACCGCAACTACTACGAATATGTCAGCCACAACTTTGTGATTGGTTTTGTATTTCATTAACTCGTCTTAGCTCTCCAACTAATATATCTAGAGCTTCATGAGAAACATTTGATAACAAAGAAACAAATAAATTATGTTTGTGTTGATGTTTTATTTTAATCCGACTTTCCTCAAAACTTACCTATATTTATGTTTCTTGTAAACGTACTATGTTATTTAAAATTCCTATAAATTTATCTAAATTTTACTTGTCGGAATTTAAATGTTTTTTAGCAGAGTATGTTAGCTATCTATTCTTTTTGTTGTTTGTTCTCTAAAAATTTAAATGTTGATCAATCCACGCAGACACAAACGTCTCTTTATAATTTAGCGACCTATTAATATTCAAATAATTAAACACATCTGCAAAGTTAAATCAAATATGTTAGTTTCAATTTCATTTAAATAAAAACAATAAACTGAATAGATCAGGAAAATCTTCGATGCTTGTTCACCAACTTTGTCTGCAATCGCATTCGATTTTCATAGTAGGCCTCAATTGTTGGAGATTGAAGCAGAAATCTTTGGTAATACATAAATTTATCCCACTCAATCTGAGACTTGAAAGATATTTTACAATGCTTTCTAATATTCTCCTGTATATGATATTTACAAAGCAATCGGGTTACTTCTGGAAAAATTACTTGGCATGCATCCATCATTGCAAACTCTCTATCGGTGACTATGACACGTGATACCATATAACCATCCAACGTTTTTATCAGAAAATTTAAATCTCATTTGAAATTATCTTCTTCCTCATTTCGTATGAACACGAAAGCAATACAAAATGTATTGTTTGTTGAAGTTAAGCCAACAATTTGAAAAAAATGCAAGTGATACCTGTTCAGGAATGCATGCCATATTTTTAATGAAATGGGGTTGATAATAATCATTTAATTAATTTGATTCGTCATCAGTAGTAAAATCATAGATGTATCCGCCCATCTGCAAAGATTGGAGAAGTGCTTGCATTAGGGTGGTTCCAACTTTATTCAACTTTCGTATCCTTGTCCGTGCATCATACACGGTTTCAACTGTGGATACATTTTTATCATTATTTCTTTAAAGCCGTAAGAATATCACGTAACTGCATATTTTTTCTTGTAAGATCTTCCACCGATGCATACTCTTCTTTAGACAATATTTATGCATAAGCATAACCCTCCAAAAATTTAGAAGGTTTATGGTTATGTTTGTCACATACATGTATTTTCCAACCTTCATATTCTTCATGATATTTTGCTATAAGTTGAAATGGATAATTTGTCTTCTTTGTGCCTGTAGTAAAATAACCAGCAAACATATATGCCAACTTACAAGGCCTTTTTTTAATCAAACAAAATAAAAAAACAAATCCTTTTTAGTCACCTCACCACTTGTCATCCTACGTCCAGCCATAGTATGACCAATAACATGATAAAGATATCTATACAACGGATCGTTTATTCTTGTAGCTTTTGTTTTATTGTTAGGCATATATTGGCCATCACCAAATGCTTTCCAAAACATTTCATCATTATAATCTTCTGGAAATTGCGTAAGACCATTCAAAAAATCAGATTGATGGGTCTCTTGAACTATATATAAACCCATTAAAACACCAAACTCGGTCACAGAATAATTACGTGACACCCCTTAGTACGAAACTGATAGCATCGTTATCAATGTTAAAAAAAATATAAGTTCAATTAAATGTTGAGTTGAAATTATAAATAATCCAACTAAATTGGTATACCTATAGTTATGGTTGTTTGAGTCAAAATTAAATATAGAGAAAAACTCTAAATAAACCTTCTTATATTACAGGCTATTAATTGCAAAAAATCTACTCCACTGCTCGTTCATCATGTTACGAGCACGAGTAAATTCACCCACGTCCCGTAACAAGCTCCAAGATATCGAACATGAAGCCTCAAAGTTTTTATCTAAAAGTTTTTGAAGCCTTTTATATTCATCTGATCCTCGACAAAACTGAAGCCACAGATGATTCGAAGCACGGACCGGCATTGTATCTTGACGTGAACTTGAAGCCATTACCTATAAAATACATACAATTAGTAACAAAAAAATATATACTATAATAATAATAAACTAACCTTTATTTAAAAAAAATAATAAGATGGTGAATATGTTGATGAAGGTAGATTTCGTGGATAGAAGATGAAAAAGATGAGGAAGATGAGGTGAATGGAGGTGAAGAAGTTATATGATAATGGTGAAGACGCAAGTGAATAAAGGTGATAATAGTGGTATAAATTGAAGGAGTGGGTTCAGTTTAATGGCTACAAAACAAAGTTCGACTTGTCAAATCATGCAAAAGTAAACGACCGTCTACTTCAAAGTAAACGACAGTTTACAGGTGGTCTAAACGATCGTTTACAGTCGGTCTAAACGGCCATTTACAAGAAGAAAACGACCGTTTGCATAGGGTTGTCACATCAATGGTGTATGAAACACAGACCCCTAAAAATTGAAAGGAAATTTGTCAGTAAACTTTTTGACCAAGCAAAAAATTCTAACTAAATAGTGCACGATTCAACTAAAATTTTGTCTTACACTACAATTAAAAAGGATCTATAATATCTAAAATTTACGTCGACGTATCGCCACTAAAAACTTTTGTGTTGACGTGTCGATGTTGTATACGCACTTTTAGTGACGACACATGATGCTATAGACTGTTGACACCATAGATGTATTTTCTTGTAGTGCTTTTGGGCTAAATAGTGTATGCTTCGCTAAATAGTGTTGGACTTGGCAACAATTTTGTACCTTTCGGAACCAGAATTTGGTTCTGGATAAGCCGAGTGGCACATAAGCCAACCAAGGGCTACCCAGAATATGTGTAGAAACCCTATTTATTTTTGCGTGGGGCCAAACCAACTATTACTTGGTTATGGACTAGCCAACTTTAAACACGTTGGACTAAGTGACATGTTTCTAATGTCGGAAAGTAAATTTAAGTCAGCTAAATATCAAACATTCAGTTTGGCTTTTTCAATCGGTCAAATATTCATTTTTGCGAATTACTCAAAATTAAGCATCTAATCTAATAATATAACATGATTTCTCACCAATGTCATCTACCTACTCTAATAAAAGAGTTAATTGGGCCGTCACGTGTCAGCACCACAATCAACCTTATCAATATTTTTCCGTCTCTCTCCTATTAAATAATGAACTTAATTACTAATAATATTATTTTAATACTTTTTAATATTTAATTGAATAAATAAGAAAGAAATCTATTTATTAAGGTTATCTACCTACTCTAATAAAAGAGTAAATTGGAATGCTAGGTGTCGGTACCACAATCAACCTTATCGATATTTTCTCGCATCTCTCTCCTATTAAATAATTAACTTATATACTAATAAATTATCTTAATATTTTTTAATATTTAATTGAATACATTAAGAAAGAAATTTATTTATTAAGGTTATTTCTAAATAAATTGATATTTTTTAAACGTCAATTTTTTGAAAACAAAAATAACCAAATTTGGGAGTTGTAATAAGAAATTTCTAAAAATGACATTTTTATGCGTTTTGTTTTATAACAAAATGTTTAATTTAAAGAAAAAAACTAATTTTTTTTAAGTTGATATCGCTATTTTATTATAATACTTTCTTATATGTAATTTCAGTCATATTATACTTTACAATATCATTTTTATAATTAATAAATTTATTATATAAATATTTTATTTATTTAACCTGTGTAATCTATCTAATCTAATAAAAGAGTAAATTGGGACGCCACGTGTCAACACCACAATCAACATTGTCAATATTTCTCGTCTCTCTCTCCTATTAAATAATTAATTTAATTACTAATAATATTATTTTAATACTTTTTAATATTTAATTGAATAAATTAAGAAAGAAAACTGCTTATTAAATTTATTTCTAAATAAATTGGTATTTTTAAAAGTCAATTATTTAAAAAACAAAAATAATCAAATTTGACAGTTTTAATAAAAAAAATTTGAAAATGACATTTTTATGCTGTTTTGTTTTATAACAAAATGTGATTTAAAAAAATAAAAACAAAATTTTAAGAAGTTGATATCACTATTTTATTATTTATAATACTTTTTTATATGTAGTTTCAATCATATCATACATTACAATATCATTTTTATAATTAATAAATTTATTATGTAAATATTTTATTTATTCAAACCGTGTAATATAAAGCTAATGTATTATATTATTATAACATTATATTATTATTTTATTTATTTATTTAAAGCTAATGTATTATATTAATAAATATTTTATTTATTTAACTCGTATAATACACGGGTTTACTAAAGCTAATGTATTATATTATTATAACATGATTACTCACATGAACAAAGTACAATACACCAATGTCATCATGCATTATATATATAAAATTATAACATGATTTTTCTCCAATACATGAATACAAATATACATCACACTTAAAAATACTACTTAATTTATAATGTTCTCCAATGACGTTTGTTGATTCACATTATCATAAACCATTTTAGGATATCAGAAAATTTCTATATAGTAAAAAAAGAAAAAAGAAACTATTTATTTCCTTATATAATACTACAATTTAGAGAGCTCAAGCTAATAATATTAGAATGAAGCGCAAAATGACAGAATTGGTTGTTTGCCCTCTTCTTCCCATTTTACTACTCACACTTTTACTTATAACATCTTCATATTCAAAATCAATCATCAAAACTCTTCCAGGATATCATGGAAATCTTCCTTTCAAACTTGAAACTGGGTATGTGTATCATTCTACAATTCATCTATTTAATTTGTTATAATTAACAGTAAAAATGTATATTCACGAGTGAAAACACTATATGTGTTAACAAAAACTCATGGTATGTGTTAACCATTCAACATAAAGTGTATGTGTGTTTAAATATTTAGCAGTACGTTCTTATTTCATATGAAGCTACTAACGTATGAATATTAATAATGTGTTTGGTATTAAATTAAGTTATATTGGAATTGGAGAAAATGAAGAAGTAGAATTATTCTACTATTTTGTTGAGTCAGAAAGAAACCCACAAGATGACCCTATCATACTTCATTTGCCTGGAGGACCAGGGGTTTCTGCTTTATCTTCCTTGGCATATAGAAGAGAAGGTATGCATGCTTTTTTGAAAAGAAATTTAGCAAAATTTATAATATTTCATGTTAAAGCATACTCTTTAGTTGGTTATGTCAGCGTAAAGTTACTTTTATTTGTTGTAGGTCCGCTTAGCTTCAACGATGATGATGGCCCAAATAATATCACAATAACATTGAATCCATATTCGTGGACAAAGGTTTATATGTATAACATACATCTAATCGAGATAAAAGTGTATCGGTATTTTATGTATATTACGCAAGTATAAATGGTTGTTTGTGTTTTTGTAGGTGGCGAGTATCATATTCGTGGATATTCCTGCTGGCGTTGGATTTTCCTATGCTAAGACGAAAGAAGCATGGATTAGTAGTGACAACGCTATGGCTACACAAGCTACTCGATTTATAGAAAAGGTTAATTAAGCTGATTATGCTTAAATTAAAATTAAAATTTAGTGAAATCTGAAAACTTTTGTTTAATGTAGTTTTCAAACTCAATTGCCTTTAAAAGGAAGAAGAAACATATATAATGTAGGAACATCCGATGAGAGAACAAAATATAATTAACTAATCCTCAATGTGACAAAGAAGACCACTTTTAGTGTCACTCGGGAGGGGTATGTTGATTGATGTACTCTATTTTGTCAAGTTTGAAAGAAAAAAAAATATTCCAAAACTAACTCAAAAACAATAAAAAATCAAATGAAAAAGCGAAAACTCTTGTTGATTTCATTTGATGTATGTTACTTATAACGTAAGTGTTGAATTAGGGTGAGTGCTACGATGGAACCTCATCCACGTCTTTTTACTCTATCTTTATTTCTTTCTATATGTCTGTACCCTTTTAGCATCCGTAACCGCGGACACCTGTCCTTGTTCTTAATTCACCGTCTAAGCGCCACACGGACCACAAACAAAAGGAATATGATAAGATAAAGGGAGGGAGGGGGAGAGAGAGAGATGTTTGTACGATTCATTGTGGGACACATCCATATCTCTAACTTCAACTATGTATGAGATTACGAAATCTATAAAAGGTATAAATATTTGTAATCAATATAAAATAGTAGAAAATTGGTTTAGGTATTGTTTTCATGACTACACCACATAAATATTCAGACCAAAAACTTGGTATGTCACCTGTCCAGTCATGCCTATTTAATAGGTTTTTATTTGGACAGTGAGCCACACCACTAAAACCGGCTTTTAACTTTTTTTAAGTTTTACTTTTAAATCTCATTTACTGATTATTTTAATATTTCATCCTATATATTTACTCATTTAAGTCCTTAAAAATTTTATAGATATACAAAATGTAAGTTGTTTATATTCTCTAGTTTTAAATTAAGTACATATGCATAGTTTCCCTCTTTTGAAATAGTTACGAACTGATACCGTTTTGATGTCAAGTTCGATATGAAAACATTTGTTAATTTTAAGACAAACCTTATGTGGTTACTTCATTTTCTTAAGGTATTATCATTTAAGCGAGATGATTATACACGCTGATAAATGTTCTACATATTTTCTTCGATGAACAGTTTCTCGTTAGCCATCCTATGTTTCTAAATAATCCGCTCTACATATCGGGTATATCTTACATGGGAGTTATCGTGCCTAAGATTACTCTACAATTATATGAAGGTAATTCTATTTCTTGACTTTGTAGATATTCTTTAAATCAAGCATGAATAATATGTGATCTTTTGAACGTTGTGTTTATAGGTAATGAGCGTGGGGATCAACCATCCTTAAATATTCAAGTAACCGATCAAACTCAAAATGCTTTAAAATACAAAATTTACTTTCCGTACTCGTACACGAGTAGTGAATAAATATCCATTAATTGTGGCTCGTACATGTAAAGTGGAATTTCATTAATGACCATAGGTATTACCACTATAGGACACATATCTTGAATGTTATTAACTTATTTACAAATTATAGCATACAATTCAAATAATTGAACATTCCTAATTAATTTACTATTGCAATGATCTTGATTAAAACCCTCTTTAATAAAAAAATAGTTGATTTTTTGTTATTATAATGGATTTTAGGGGTACATTCTTTGTGGTCCTCTCACCGATAAGTTCAAGGATTTCAATTCAAGATTTGAGTATGCTCATCGTATGGCGCTAATATCAGATAATATCTACAAGGTAAACCTGTTCTCTACATATATATGTTTGAGTGTGTGAGTGTATTACCAAAAACTCATTTCACATACACAAACAGAATTTGGATTATACATGTTTGTGCGCTTTCACATTCAAATTTCATACATTTATTTGTGTTTTAAACGGTAATGTTGGGTTAACTTTTTAACACTTAAATAGTCTATTATGTTCTAATTTTTTTGGTATCCAAACATCTTATGGTTTATTTGTATTTTAAAAACTCATTTTGGTGTTTTTTTTCTGATTAAAAGAACTAAGAGCTCATAAGATGATGAGACCAATAAGTACAAGTTGGTTTAAGTAAGTTAACATAAACACCCTAAAGATTATATACGAATTTAAAGCATAATAATTTGATTTTGCAGTCAGCTTTAGAGAATTGTCATGGGAATTACTTAAGTGCGAATATGACCAACACAATATGTGCACATAGTCTTCAAAGATATGAAGAGGTGAACCTTTTGATTGTTTTACAAAACGGGACGATTTAAGTGTAAGTGTACATAATTCGATGAATCTAATGTTTTGTATGCAGTGCACAAGTCAGATTAACCTTGATAACACGTTGGTACCGCCTTGTGATGAATTAGATCCGATGCCATATTGTATGGTAATCTATCTCTCTCTAATAGACATACCCAAGTTTCAAATAGAACTGTCAAATTAGTTTATTTTTAAATATTAGCAAACGTCCAATTTTCATGTGAATACATGTATTATATGACAATACGTTATATATAGTTGGTGTACATTTATTTTGTTGTTTGAAGGAGTATTGTGATCGTGTCATGCATGCTTGGGCGAATAGTGAGGTTGTGCAACAAGCTTTAAACATCCATAAGGTATATATATGTGATCAACTTTGATTTTTTAATAATATGTTTGAGACAAGGATTATCATGAAACAACATCCTCTATTGTCATTTAGGGAACAATTGGAACATGGGAGTTGCATAACTCAACCATGCATTACACACAAGGGAAAAACGACACGTTTTGTTATTCTTATGATATCTTTAGTAGTTTTTCCTATCATAAGAAACTTACTTCAAAGAGTTGTCGAGCTTTGGTGTTTAGGTAACAACGAGTCAACACATATGCTTTGTTTATAATCTTTATTTGACTTGTCATTTGAACAAAAACAACATATTAATGTACTAGCAATGTTTCATTTTGATAGTGGTGACCATGACATGACATTTCCTTATGTTGGCATCGAGCAATGGATAGCTTCGCTTAATATTAGTGTTGCAATCCCATGGGCGCCCTTTTACGTTGATGGTCATGTTGGAGGGTGGGTCTTCGACTTGTCAGTTTGTCATACTATTTCCAATGGACCTAACACAAAACATCCTAAAATTATGAATCATTTTAATTATTTGTCTTGCAGATATGAAACAACATATGCACAAAAGGATTTTTCGTTGACATTTGCCACAGTTAAGGTAAGAGACTATTTTCAGTAAGGAAATGTTTTATAGCATTTTGAGAATCAAGAGAACCACATAATCATGTGTACAAGTGTTTGTTCCGTTCTCACAGTTTTCAATATGATACTGGTTCTTAAATGAACATACATAGACACACACATACTTACTTAAATAGATGCGTGCATCACAACATCAATATCACAACATCAATACTCGAGTTAATGAGACTGGAAATTACAGGGTGCAGGACATTCAGTGTCGGTGTTCAAACCCGAAGAAGCTATGGATGTTATAACGAGGTGGCTTGCTTCACAATTTTTTTCAAGTAGTTCTTAGACGGAGGATCGAACAATCTTTAGTTGATCCATCAAGAAGTCTAATAATGATTCAATAAAAGTACTATCACCCAAACTTTTAGATGTATATATCTCTCTAGAGCTTAAGAAAATTTCCTAAAAAATTCGGCATTACTACACATGTTTTATTATGTAGTTATGTATATGTGGAATAAAATCAAAATAACCGACAATCGATTAGAAATTATAAAACAACTGTTTTGACCATTAGAAATTATACTTCCGTTAATAAAGGATCAAGTCATCAACCTGTTTAAAGATTAAATGAAAATTTCTTGAATTAGATTTTATACGCTCAAATGAAAACAAATTATGACCAGTTTAACTTTTTTTATAATTATTTCCTTGCATCCTATCAACGTGTTTATAATTTTTTTAGCCCATTTAGTGTTGATGTTGGCTCATCTTCTATCTAAGACCTCCTCAATGAGAGGATGCCTGAAAGCTGCTGTTTTGTGAATTAAATGAAGATTGATGTGGTCATGTTTTTGTCATCCTATCATGTTTTTGTCACAACTTTTTTTTTTGTCATCAACCTGTGTTCGATTTAGTATTGATGTTTTTAAATAAATAAATATATATGGTCATGTTTTGGTCCATTCATCAATCCATAAACTCGACAAGATTAGTGCTCCTACTTTCTTGTACTCTTCTATGTTTCCTGATAGGGGTGTTCAAAAAATTCAATATCCGAAACTATCCGAAATCCGATCCGTATCCGAATCCGAATAAGTCAATCCAAATCCTTATTCTGATATTCGGATCGGATCTCATCCGAATCCGATTCCTTATTCGGATTTCGGATATTACATTTTTTTATTCTGGTTATTTGGATTATTCGGATATCCGAATAATCCGAATAAGACTTCAACTATATTTCTATCACATAACTCATTACTCAACTATCTATTATGTTTTCCACTCAATACACATGAATATTGTCACATCATGACGGAAGCGTGAAATGCTTTAGATGTGACTAGCTTGTTCAAAACACATTAATCAGAAAATAAACAAACAACACATAAAAATCATAATACATTTAACATAATTCATACATAATACCAGTTTGGGTTACATTAACATTAGTATACAAAATTTAATATAACCCTATTGCAAAAACATATTAATCTAACTGTTACATCTTTAGAGACGATGAAAGTGAGCATCCACCGATACGCTAAGATCGTACAGATTAACAGTTAGATTTACACAGACTTTCCCCACAACTTCACCTCAACCATTATACACATCAAATGAGAACATAATGTTGTTAGACATGATAATTTCCTGAAAAAACATACTTAAAACAATCAACATAAAATTGGTAAGATCATAGGTTTAACTTCATAACAAAATTCATATATTGATGCATCATAGATAAGTTTACAACCAAACCTACTTATAAGTCGGATGATTCATAATTATCATAACATAATTAACAAAAGTCAGATAATATAGCATCACAACACTCACCCTATTGATGCAAAAAAATATTTCCCTAAGTAATGCTACCTATATTATCCAACAGTTCCACGTCCGAATTAATGGTTATAACAAAAATAACAGTAAAACTAAAAAAAATCTTATATATATGCATCAACCTTAAAACCGTATGCTTTTCCCCTAAAAACTTATAAATATAAAATGGGGTTATAAGTCTCACTTCTTATTCCAGCAAGTAATCTATAAAAATATTTATAGATTAAAAATAAGTATCTTTTCTTAAAAAATTTCAATACCTCATATTACAAAAATCAAAACAGAATTTATAATTATCCATATATCACAAAATTTTTACAGAAGAAACATGTAAAAGTCTGCCTTTACATGTCAAAGTTTCATACATCAACTAGTTACAAATTATTTTATGGAATTTTTACATACTTGAATAAAATAGTAAAGTACCTACGGTTTTTAAAACTCACCAAAATTTATCAGAACCTATATTTTAAAATCCATTTTATCTCAAAATTTTGTGGGAAACTAATTCATAACATAACTAGTTTTATAATTTTTACCATTTTAACAATAATTGGTAAAAATACCAGAACATCTCTAAAAATTCCCAACTTTATATAGACTATTCTAATCAATATGCAAATTTTTTTATAATTTTTTTATGATTTATCTTATAGTTCAAATATTTTTCTCGATTTTTCAATTACAGATTCTTTAAAATATATAACTCAGGCATAATTAGAAATTAGCTCATGAAATTTATTCTACAGGTCCTATAAAATATAAGGATCATAATATAATGTTTCAAGATTTTACCAGGTTCAGGTTTTCCAGTTGATAATTTTCTTTCAATAACACTAATAAATTATATAAATTATTTTATTTATCATAATCATACCAAAATTTGCATAATGTTATTTCTGAATGTTTCTAACAAGTCTTCAGTCTTTTATTCCCACAATCACAATCATTTAGGTATTTAATCTGATTCATCAAGAATATATATGTTTCAACCTTTTTATTTGTAGGTATATGTGTTCCTAGTTTCTGAACTTAATGTAATATGTTTTTATTGTCTTACTCATATGTAATTGAACAGGTATTTAATGAAATACAATGTATGGTTGTGCTTATAATGCTTATTATTGCATTGATTAGTAGGTTAACGCTTATTGAACTAATTATATAGGTTTGTGGTTGTTTGAATAAATCTAAGTTAATTAATGATTGTGAAACATATTCAAACTTAAATATATGAAGTTCTCATGCGATTGGCCCATGCTAATGGACCATACGCATGAACAACTTCATGCTAATGAACCAGTCGTACGAATGAACCAGGAGACAGGATCAGTCGCATGATTGTGACATGAGATTGGCTCAGTCACACGACTGAACACTCAGTCGTGCGAATGGATCAACCGCATGACTCAATCGCACGACTGAACCATGCAAATGGTCCAGTCGCACGATTGAGAAACCCTAACCTATAAATACCACTTAAATCGTGGAAAAACGGAACACTTTGAATAATTCGATACCCTAGCCGTCCAGAGACCTCTAGCAACCTGTTCCAACTTCATAGATCGCAGTAGATCGATTGCTAATCGTTTTTAATGTTTAGATTCAATCTTTAATTGATTCTACATGCGTTCTCACTGATTGGATCGCCAATCAATAGGATTCCGCACTATTTGATTCGGTACACATGTAAATCTGTTAGTATTCGTCCAGTACACGACCCTAACAAGTTGTATCAGAGCTTTGGCTCTAGATTTACGTGTAATTCAATCATTTTGATATAAAAATTGTGTTTTTACACTCAAAAACGCAATCTTTTGTGTCAAATCGGGTTTTAGACGTCTCCTGATCGTAAAGTCTAGTTTTTTCTGGCATATGGCAAGTAGGGTTAGCAAGAAATTCGTGTTTTTGCATCCAAACACCTTAAACCTATGAATTTTCAAAATCCAGTAGGCTCAGTCGCACGACTGCGGTCATACGCATCCCCCGTACGCACGATTGGACTCATTTGTACTCCCATTCGTACGACTGAGAAGTCAATTCGCATTGTTTAATCGCAATAGTTCATTCGCCCGACTGAGCCATCCGCATTATTTCAGTCGCACGATTGAACCATCCACATAGTTTAATCGCTCGAATAGCCCAATCGCACACCTTCATTTGCATTAATAAAATAGTTTGGTTTAAAGTTAAAGTTTATAGCAATGGAAGACCAATACTCAGCATTCATAGCAGGGAAAGACTCACGTATTCAGAACTTACTGCTATTGGAGAATGAAGTGGGGAATCATAATAAACCCCAAAGCTTATCACGTTAGATGAATACCCACAATGGAAGCAACGTTTCGAGATCTACCTAAATGGAGTAGATCCCAACCTGTGAGAATCTATAGAGACGGGGTATAGCATGCCAGTAGGAGCTGATGGTGTCAAACTTACACTAGGTGGCATGACTGATGGACAAAAGGTCAAATACAATGCTGAAAAGAAAGTTTATGCTTTGCTTACACAGTCAATTCCGAAGGATATTTTCCATCAATTCTCAGTGTATACACAAGCAAAGAAACTATGGGATGCATTGGAGAAAAGGTATGACGGAAACGCATCATTGAAGGCCATAAAGGCTAAGGCTTTAAAGAAGAAGTTTGACAACTTCTTCTTGATGGGAAAAGAAAGCCTAGATGATGTTATTGATAGGTTCTACCACTTGATGAGTGAGATGCACACTCATGGAGTATCGACGTCAATGGAGGACAAAGTGTCTAACTTTGTAGATGGGCTGCCAGAGAAATGGGTTTCATTTGTCTCCAACCTTAGACAAAATGGTATGCTAACGAAGTTAGATATCAATGACTTCATTTTGAAGCTGAGAGAGGAAGAGCTGAGGATGAAGTATAGAGCTCAAAAGTCTTCCTATGATCAGAATCCAGCCCTGTACAACACGACTCCACAAGCCAAAACATCTGGAGCACCTCTTCAGACAGCTTTTGTATCAAGCTCGTCTGGTCCTTCTCAAGCCTCTACTTCAGGGTTAGAAACATCAGGGTCGTCTGGTACACAATAAGTGTACCTAAAGCCAATGCAGCAAAACTGAAGACCGAGAATTTCGGTAATGTGACAGTGGAGGTAGCTAAAGAACACATGGATCTCTTAGTTGCAGTAGTCCACTCCTATGATGGACTAATTGCTGGTAAAATTGGGAACTACCATCTGGCAGATGAGGACTATGAGCAGGTTGACGAGACAGAGCTGGAAAGGATGGACATAATGTGGGCCTTAGCGAGTGCTATCCAGCGAGCTGAGAAGTTTGTCAAGAAAACCAGACAGAACTTGATTGCAACTAAGGACACTACCTTTGGTTTCGATAAGACCAAGGTGACTTGTTTCAACTGCGGCGAGAAAGGGCACTTCAAACGAGAGTGTGTGAAGCCAAAGAAGACTGGAAACGGGAACCCTATCACTTCTTTCAATCGTCAGGATAAACCCACTAGCAGTCCTACTTCGTCAAGCAAGGATCCCAAAGCCTTGACTGCTCATGATGATGAAGGACAGGACTGGAGCTTTCGGTTTGTCTCACCAGGAGAATCCAATATCGCTAGTATGGAGGATCTAGATGATGATTCTGCTAGTGAAGGAGATATTGCCGTTGAATTCGCGATGTCAAACATAGAAGAGACTGCACCAGTGGTCAATTACCTGCCTGAAGAAGGGAAAACTGCAACAACGTCAGAATCACCAGAAACAGAAACATCAGACTCTACATTGATGGCTGATTCATCAGAACCCTCTCAGGTAAGTACTACTGACCAACTTTTCAATAATCATGCTTGTTCTGACTGTAATAAATTTAGAGAAAGCATTGATTTAAAATTTGCTAGGTTATTAGATCATAATGATAACTTAGTAAAGGACTTGGAACTGTGCACTGAAGCTAACAGAGTTTTAAAACAAAATGAGCATAGTTACAAAGAAAAGATAGACTTTTTGAACAAACAGCTTAGGGAAACAGAAGTAGTAGCCTTTAACCAAGCTAATGACATTAGGTACTATCTTAACTTCCTAGAGGGCACTAAGAAACAAAAGGCAGATTTAGAAGTAGAAGTTAATTCCTTAAAGCAAAAACTGCATAGTTGGACTAGTTCTTCACACATAGTCCAAAACTTAGTGAGAGAGAGAAACAACAGGGAAGGATTGGGTTATAAAGTGGTTCCACCACCACATAAGATCTTGATGAACGCAAAATGTAATCCAATCAATAATAATCCTATCAAGGATCATGTGGTGTCCACTCCTCTTGTAAGTGATCCAGATTCCACATGTAAATCAAATGAATCTGGTACTAAATAAAAGGAGGCCACTTCAAAGGCAAAAGGTAAAATGCATTGTGTTAATCTGGACAAAGAGATTAAAAAGTTTAATATAAAGTCTGGGTCAATCAAGTCTAATTCTGAACCAAAAAGACCAAACAGGTTAACCACCCATGTGTGTCAAGTCAAAGTCCAGATAATAGAAAAGGAAAAGATGTTAAAACTGTTAAAGCAATTAACTTTGTTAAACCAGACAAAACATCTAAACAACAAGAGACAAAACCCAAACAGAGTAAGGTCACACGTGTGTCACATATATCTCCACAAAAACAGTTAAATCGTAAAGTCGAAAGCAGATCATGCTACAGCTGTGGAGAGTATGATCACATTGCGTCTCAGTGTCCTTATTATCAGACACCAAGGAGGAAAGTTGAACTTCCGGAACCAAAACCCAGCTCTTTTAAGAGGAACTCAATGACACCACCTAAAAGGGCTAGTGAACCGAATGTTCAGCCCATTAGCCAGTCGTCTGTTTATCACAAACATGCCTTACACAAAGCTGGCTTATGGAAGGAAAAATCAACCTCATTGTCTAAAAATGAGAACAAGAAGACATCTGAACTTCCCTCACCCTCGAACGGTCAATGGGTTGAGTTTATGATGTGTGATGCCTCTGGGAAACCCAAGCCAGTGAAAGCTTGGGTCCCTAACATGAACTAAAGTTTTCAATTGAATGTGCAGGGTGTTCACTATAGTGCTGAAACCAACACGTGGATTATAGATAGCGGAGCATCCAGGCACATGACAGGGAACAGGGCTCTCTTATCAAACATCAAATAGATAAAAAGAGGTCATGTTTCGTTTGCTGGAAACAAAGGTGGGTACATCACAGCTCAAGGGGAAGTAGGTAATCAGAAAGTGAAGTTTGACAAGGTAAACTATGTTCATCAACTTCAAAATAACTTTCTTTCTATTTCTCAAATCTGTGATAAAGGTTTCAAGGTAGTATTTGACAACAAGAAGTGTTATGTCCTGAAAAAGGACTATGTCATCCTGAAGGATCAAGTCTTAATGTCTGCCTCAAGATATAAGGACCTTTATGTCTTGGAACTATCAAAGGCCTCCACAACGGATCATGAAGTTCAGTGCTTCTTGTCAAAAGCTACTGAGAAGGATTCTATCTCTTGGCATAGGAGAATGGGACGCATTAATCCACGGAATATGAATCACTTGATCTAGAATGATCTAGTAAGAGGAATTAACGTCAAAAACTTCCAACTTCTAGATTTCTGTGTTGCGTGCAAGAAGAGCAAACAGACGAAGAAGTCTCATAAGGAAAAGAAAGTTCATTCCATCGAACTTCCTCTTGAACTTCTTCATATGGATCTATTTGGTCCAGTCGGTACAAGAAGCATTGCAGGCGATCTGTACTGTTATGTAGTTACTGATGACTATTCAAGATTCTCTTGGGTGATGTTTCTGAAATCCAAATCAGAAACATCTGAGTCATTCTAGGAATTAGTAACTACTCTGGAGTCCCTCTACAAGCTGAAGGTACGACAAGTGCGCTCAGACAACGGAACCAAGTTCAAAAATCAATGGATGGAGGCTTACTACAAGGAAAAGGGAATTGTGCATCAGTTCACTTCTGCCTACACTCTTCAGATGAACAGTGTTGCTGAAAGGAAGAATCGCAGCTTGATAGAGACAGCACGAACGATGCTAGCAGGCTCAAAACTGCCTATCCAATTCTGGAATGAGGCAGTTGCAAATGCGTGTTACATGCTAAATCAAGTTCTGGTAGTTAAACGCCATGGAAAGACGTGTTACGAGTTACTACAACAACGTAAACCTAATCTAGAGTATCTTGAGCCGTTTGGCGCTCCGTGCACCCTACTGAAGAAGACTCATGAGGGAAAATTCAGTGAGAATGCTGATGAAGGTATCTTTCTAGGATACAACATACCAAACAAGAGAGTTTACAACAACTCAGCGGGTCAAGTAGAAGTGTGGTGTAACGTTGATGTTCAGAGATACACCACACCACCTGCGGGAAAAAGAACCGCCTTCTTTTTCGATTACGATGGATTCTTCAAGTCCTTCAACATCCCATCTCCATGTCTGATGATGAGTTAGCAACAAAGATGATGTATGATGTCTTAAACACACCTTCATAAGATTCAACATCATTCGGTGCACAAGGTCAATCATCTCACAACTCAAGGGGAGTACATGAAGATAGTGACTCTTCCTCTGATGAAGAAGTTGTGGAGACTGATCAAAACAACCAGGAGGAATAGGTTCCTCCTACTGCAAGTCCACAAGCATCTGACATTGATGCCTCTGAGTCTTCGGAACCTCAGACTCCTATTGCCTCAGATACTGAACCAAATGTTCATAATCTTGATTCTGAGGTAGTTGTTCCAACCACTCCTGGATCACGCCTAAATGTCTATCATACTTTGGATAATGTCATTGGGGATGTGAGATCAGGAGTTCAGACCAGAAATCAACTGTACTCAGCTGATTATGCCTCAGTGATGGAAAAGGGATACCTTCACGATGGTGCATGTCGTTGCTTTATGTCTCAGTTTGAGCCAAAGTATGTAAGTGAATCCCTGAATGATGAGGCATGGGTGAGTGCCACATAAGAAGAACTTCTTCAGTTCAAGAAGTTAGGAGTATGGACTCTGGTGGATAGACCTAAAGGTGCTAAGGTCATTAGCACCAAATGGGTCTTGAAATGCAAGAAATATGATCAAGGAGTGATCATCAGAAACAAGGCTTGACTTGTTGTTCAAGGATTTCGACAAGTCGAGGGCATAGACTACAATGAAGTGTTTGCACCCGTGGCAAGAATGGAAGCAATCCGTATTTTCCTTGCCTATGCATCATACATGAAGATTAAAGTTTATCAACTTGATGTGAAGAGTGCATTCCTTCACGGTGAAATCCAAGAGACAGTGTACATCAGTCAACCCATGGGATTTGAGGATCCATATCATCGGGACAGAGTCTATAAACTCGACAAGGCTTTATATGGGCTTCATCAAGCTCCCAGGGCCTGGTATGAGAAACTCTCGACTCACCTTGTGAAACATGGTTTTTGTAGAGGTGTCATTGACTGTACACTGTTCATCAAAGAAAAGGATGGTGATTTACTGCTAGTCTAAATCTATGTCGATGACATAATCTTCGGGTCAAAGAATGAAGATCTATGTAAAGAGTTTGAAGCAGTAATGAAGGCTGAGTTTGAAATGAGTGCCATGGGAGAGATGAAATTCTTTCGTGGGTTACAGGTGGATCAGACACCAAAAGGGATTTTCCTACATCAGACCAAGTATGTAGGAGATATTCTTAGTCAGTTTGACATAGAGAATGCTTCCGCAGCTGGGACTCAACTTGTTACAAACCATGATGTAGCACCCGACGAGAATGGTGATCTGGTCGATGCCACCATGTACCGAGGAATGATTGGATCTCTCATGTACCTCACTCCCTCAAATACCTGATATCATGTACATGACATGTTTATGCTCAAGATATCAAGCAAAGCCAAAAGTTAACCATCTGATAGGGGTCAAAAGGATCTTCCATTATCTGAAGGGTACTCCAACACTTAGGTTGTGGTATCCTCATGATGATGACTTCGAGCTAACAGCGTATAGTGACTCGGATTACGGTGGCTGCAAGATGAACTACAAATCTACAGCAGCGGGATGTTAATTCTTTGGGAGGAGATTAGTGACCTGGTAGTGTAAGAAGCAGACCTCGGTCGCTTTGTCAACCTGTGAAGCCGAATACGTGCTGCTGCAAGTTGTTGTTCACAAATCATATGGATTCAATAGCAAATGCGGGACTACGGTTTGAATTTCTCTTCTACTCCTATTTTTGTTGATAACTCTGCTATAATTGCAGTAACTAAAAATCCAGTCCAACATCCTAAGACCAAACACATCGGCATAAAATATCACTTTATACGTGAATGCTTTGAAAAGAACCTAATTGATGTGATTAAAATAAATACTGATTTTTAACGCGCTGGCCTCTATACAAAGACTTTTGATAAACCAAGTTTTCTATATTTGTTAGAGGTCAACGGCGTTAAAAAGAAAAGTGATGTAATTCCTGAAGATGACCATGTGTAGTCCGATGCGTATTGTCTATATTCTTTTATTTTTTATTGTTTATTGTCTTTATTTATTTGTTTCGTTATAAGCAGTTTAATTATATTGGTATCATTTTGTCGCGCTATTAAAACCCTAAAAAGCGTAACTCGGTACGGTTTTAGAATTTTAGGGGGAGAACAGGTTTAGTTAGTAACATTATTAAAAAAACGAGGGAGGACGAGAGGCTAGCTGATAGAAACTAGATCGTATCTGTGATACCGATTCAAGACTTTGGAAAATGATAGTACACAGGAACAAACCACTTGGGACTTTAAAAGTTTAAATTAAATAAGATGCGAAGTTCAAAGTATAAGTCTATATAGTCTGAGCAATATAAAAGGAAAAATGATAGTAAAACTAGCTACTACTAAGGTAACACAAAGAAAGTAGACCTAGAGGTTGCTAGACCACAGATGATATGTCGGTAGATTCAACACAATAGATTATTAGACCTTGTTGGTGATCTCAAGAACAAACTAAGTTGTTCAACAAGTTGTGGGTTATCATCTTATCCCTGGTTAACACATTAACAAAATTCCAATAAGGGGTGACGAGCAGAATAAACGCCACAAATGTGAGCGTAAGACCAATGTATGAGCAAAAGCACATGAAAAAAAGGCAAAAGCAATCAAAGTATAACTTATTTTGTTGGTGAGATCTATGCAAAAAGATTAAAATTGCTCAAACAAGAAAATAGGTTATGTGCCTCTCTGTTGTGCGGTGGCATTGACCTGAGGATAAGCATAACCTATATATTCTAGAATTCATTGTTGTTTGCCGCCTCTCTGCTGTGCGGTGGCACTGACCTGAGGCTTGGCTTCTCTTTCAAAGTTCTAAGAATAGTTTCTTCTTGAAAACTACCTTGAGACCGCTCAAAATCTCCTGAGGAATGTTGATTACCATATAAGTGTGGGATCCATAAATGCTTATTGGATTAATCAAACCTTAAACTATCACCAATTTGTGTCAAAAGTCTGTGTATGGATTTAAGAGGACCAGTATACTGACAATCATCGTGGCTATAATTCTTGAAAGTCCAAATCAATGTGGGAATCTAATAGTACTAGTTTGATTTCCTAAACTTGCTAATGACTCTAGATGAAAAACAAGAATTAAGCATCAAAAGGTGTTGATAACATGTCTCAAATGATTTGACTTGCCTGTATGATTCCAACTTGAATTGGTCCATTTATGGTCAAAATGAATTGAAGCTGCCTTTTCTGGACCCGAATCCATTAGATTTTTATCTTAGGATTTACAACTCACACAAAATGTCAAAAACAAGTTTTAGTTTTGTATTTCAGTTTAAGTCTTTTCTTTGTTTAAATGTCGTTAATTCAGTTTGTTAGATATCGGACTATGCCATGGAATTCAATAGGGGATTTAATCACCTAAAAGGGTCATGTCTAAGGTGACCTCACGTGTTTTCAAATGTAAAAATCAGTCACGTCTGAGGTGACAAATTGTTTAAAAGGATCACCTCTGAGGTGATCAAAAGTTTTCCAAGTTAAAATGATCATGTATGAGATGATCAAATGCTCATAATGTTTAATCAAAAGTTAAAAGGGGATTAAATGTGGAATGGTCATAAAGTCAAAATCATGAGTATGATCCAATCGCACGACTGGACCATGAGTATGGACTAACTGTACGAATGGACCATACTCATACACTAAACAGCCGAATGGCAAATGAGTATGAACCATTCACCCGAATGGCATATCAGAATGAGCTAGTCGACCGAATGGAGCTGTGGGAATGAGTCAGTCGCTTGACTGAAATCCAGTCGGCCGACTGAATGTGATCGACTGAACCAATCGCACGACTGAGGTCCATTCGCCCAAATGAACCGAGTGAATGGGTCCATTCGCCCGATTGAAATCAGATTCAGTATAAATAGGGCCATAGTCGATCGCATTCAACTCATCACCCCCAATCGCCCTAAAATCGCACAGCCTACCGTTACTCTGCCAAAATTTCCTCTAACCCAAATTGCTTACATATTTTGATATTCTGACATTCCTTGGTGAATATACAGGTAAAATGTGGTGTGACCATGCCAAAAACTCCGTCGATTAGACTCCAAAATCAAGAAATTGGCCCTAACTAGACCCAAGACTGTAAATGGACTAATAACCTAACTAAACCAAGTAAAATATTGAAATAACAGTCAGTAGGTTATTAGTGAAGTCATTGTGAGTCTATTGAACCAAAACAAGACGTCTAATTCCAAGTTTTGGATCAAATTCGAATTTCAGTCGACCGAACAGTGGGTCATGAGACTAGACACCAGGATGCACTCAAATCGCGCGATTGAGCTTGTCGAATGACTTAATCAGCTGAATGGATAATACGTATGAGCTCAGTCGGCCAATTGAACCAATCGCTGGCTCAGTCACCCGATTGAACTCAATCGCCTGCTCAGTCACCCGATTGAACCCAGTCGCATGCCCGATCAACCGACTGAACACAGTCGCATGGTTCAATCGCATGATTGAACCAGACTGAATTCAACCAAGTTAACTAGAATTGATTTTTGATGTGTGGTTATCTAATGTCTATGTGTCTTGTCTTATAGATTGATGGCTGACAGGTGGTCCATCAACCCCAAGCACAACATATGTGCTCATTTATATGCCACTACTCGGAACGGTTCCAAGTTTGCGGGGATCATTGCTTTCCTCAAGCGATCCAGGATCTACAGGGCTATATTTACACCGTGCACTCCCTATAGGTCTATTCAGCAGGCCTTCTGGGAGGGGGCATCGATTGACCACTCACATGAGCCATACAGTATCAGGAGTTCTATTTTTAGGATGGACATAGAGATTACAGCTGAGGATATTCGACAGGTACTTGGTTTGGGTGACGATGCAGACCACCCTACCAGACTTCACCGCTGACTGTGAGAGGGTGCTTCTTAAGGATGAAGTACGTTGGGGATATCAATGCAGGGGTGCTCAACAAGAGCAACCTGTGTCCCCAGTACAAGTACCTAGCACATGTCATCCTGAAGTGCTTGGATTTGCGAAGTGGTGGGTTTGATGATCTTTCAAACCAGATTCAAAATGCCTACATGGTACTGGTTCTGAACCACCCTTTCAGTTTCTCAAGCATAATATTCTCTTACTTGATAGAGAATCTAGAGGCTAAGGGCAAAGAGGGTTTCTGCATGTACCCTAGGTTCCTTCAGATGATTTTTGATGAAAAGCTGCCAACACTGCCCAAGGAGAGCAACGGCGTTGTGTCATTGGAGATCATGGATGATACGACACTGGGTCATATGAAGGTCTACCGGGGAAAGCAGGTCAAACCCCCGGTGAAGAGACTCTTCGGCCATCTGGCCAAGGATGATTATGTGGCGCCAGGGAGGCGTAAATGGCGCCATGCAGATAGTGATTCTGATGTTGAGCAGCTTGTGCTCCCGGACGATGAGTCCGACGGCGATGACAGCGGTGATGGTGGAGATGTAGGGCCCACTCAATTGAGGTCCCCCACTGCTGATATAGCATCTCCAGTATCCACCCAAGGAGGGACTAAGGCAGCATGTTTCCATCAGGACATTCGTCTTGATGAGGAGGAGGAGACAAACGAGGAGCCCTTGACTCATAATGTGGGGAGCAGGGTGGTTGCCACCGACCGAGGTATTCGGGAGGTTGGAGAACGCCCTAGCGAGTCTAGGGAGATAACTACTGATCCTAGTTATACTCTCGATCAGCCTAGCAGCGTCCCAAGGGGAGCATCCACTTCGAGGGGCTCGAGGAAGAAACGGATGGCTCACCCCATGGGATGCAGAAGAAGAGGAGGAGGATGACTTTTATCACCACCACACTCCACCTACTACCACTCCACCTACCACCACTCCACCTACTACCATCACTACCACCACTCCACCTACCATCACTACCACCATTCCACTACTACCATTTCACCTACCATAACTCCACCAGTTACACACTTCCCATCCACCTCCAATACAGCTTATTCACAACCACCCACATCTATACCACCCCCAATCTTCTCTACATCCACTACCACCACCACTCACGGAGCAGGGACCTCATCTCAGGTCCCACCTACTTTTGGGTCCTCTTACCCGTCTGTCGGGTTGGAGGAGCAGCTAGCTAACCTTAACCGGTTAGTGCTGAAGCTGCTGGCTACGGATGAACAGAGAGCCTCTCAGCTTAATCAGGTGATGAAGCTCAATGTTTCCCAAACCCAGAGGATCGAGGCTTAGAGCCAACAGATTGAGGCTCAGAGCAAAGAGATCACTGAGCTGAGAGAGATACATACATCCTCAGTACAGAGGATACAAGATTTAGAGGCCCAGAACAAGAATCTTATGCTGAGACTGAAGGGATCCAAAGAAGAGCCTCTAAAGATCCGAGAAGGTGATGGAGATGATGGAGATGATGATGATGATAGTGATGATGATGATGATGATGATGATGATGATGGTGATGATAAAGGGGATGATACTGATGCTGGTGATGATGTTGATGATGATGATGATGAAGGAGATGATGATACTTCTGCTGCGGGTGCCACATTTGCAAGTGAAAGGAGGACCAAGAAAGCTCAAGACCAAGGTGCCTCCACATCAGCCCCGTCAGCAGAGGAGCACATGATACAAGACAAGAGTAATGCTTAGTTGTTTATGTTATTTAAAATCATATGTAACTGAATATTGTATCAAACTAATGTATATAATGTTTATATTTATTATTAATGTTTACTGCTTTGATTATTAACTAATGGTTGATGTGTTACATGTTTTAAATCAAGCAGATGCAATTTTTCAAGGAGATGAATATGATGTTGCTCCCCTCCAACAGATCAAGACTCAACTCACGATGATTCTTGATCTGCAGGGGATAGTCAGGAGATCGGTGAATTACACTCTTGAATAAGGAGAGATAATTCATGATCTCACCGACGAGCAACTTGCTGAAATATTCCGACTCAATCCTGATGAGATCATGAAAGATGCTCCAATAGTCCATGTTGAAAGTGACGACGAGCTCAGCGACGTCGATGAGATCGAGATTGAAGATGTCACAGATCAAAATTATCTAGAGTACACTGACAATGAAGGTAATCTCGTTCCCAATCTAGGCAACAATCTTGTTAGTGAAACTTTTGAGACGCTGGATAAAATGGAACAAGTGTCTGAAAAGAAAGAAGATAAGTCCCAAGCTTTGGACGCCGAAGTCAACATCAAAAAGGTTGAGTGGGCAGCATGTTTTGAAGAATTAAGAGCCAACGCAGTGCTCCAACATCAATTGTCTACACCAAGATATACAAAGTGAAGAAACATCACAAGATGTCGGGCAAAATCATCACATGGCATATTTTAAAGATCTCAACGTTTATGCAATTAAACGTGAGAAGGGGATTGAGTACTTCAGGTTCCCACACAACCTGAAGACTCTTCCTGGTTTTGAGCTTAACCAGTTAGCAAAGTTGAAATTGCTATACGCTGACCCACGTAAAATGTCAGGCTGGTTTGAAGTAACTCTAAAAAGAGAGTACCACACCAGATGGGTCAACTTCAAATCTCAACAACCAACGAGGTATATTAGACGATCTGAGGTTAATGCCATAACTGGAAAACTGAAAATAGTGTTAAAGTGGAGTCCTCCGCGCACAATGTCTAAGATCCCTCTATGGGAGATGCCACAGGACTTCACTCCACATTTCAAATGATGGTACTATGATTGGAGAACAGGAGAGGCAGTCATAGTATTGAACAAGAATGGTGTTATGGAAACCATCAGGGTGTTTGACCCGATGTGGCTTACTAACTTGTCTCCCGATGATGTCTATACATTATACAAGTGGCCACTGTTCTACGACTCACAAGATATTGTACAAGCTCTATAATTTCAGAATGTGATACGACTCTGTTTTGCTTTTGAGATACACGCAGGAGTCACAAGAGAAGAGAAGTACAAGAAGTTTGAAGAGCTTATGAAGGATGTAAGACAATAGATGAAATTAGGTCCAAGGGGGAGTTTGTAGATACATGTGTCCCTAGTTTCTGAACTTAATGTAATATGTTTTTATTGTCTTACTCATATATGTAACTGAACAGATACTTAATGAAATACAATGTGTGGTTGTGCTTATAATGTTTATTATTTCATTGATTAGTAGGTTAACGCTTATTGAACTAATTATATAGGTTTGTGGTTGTTTGAATAAATCTAAGTCAATTAATGATTGTGAAACATATTCAAACTTAATTATATGAAGTTCTCATGCGATTAGCCCATGCTAATGGACCATACGCATGAACAACTTCATGCTAATGAACCAGTCATACGAATGAACCAGGAGACTGGATCAGTCGCATGATTGTGACATGAGATTGTCTCAGTCGCACGACTGAACACTCAGTCGTGCGAATGGATCAACCGCATGACTCAATCGCACGAATGAACCATGCAAATGGTCCAGTCGCACGATTGAGAAACCCTAACCTATAAATACCACTTAAATCGTGGAAAAACGGAACACTTTGAATAATTCGATACCTACACATACCCTAGCCGTCCAGAGACCTCTAGCAACCTGTTCCAACTTCATAGATCGTAGTAGATCGATTGCTAATCGTTCTTAACGTTTAGATTCAATCTTTAATTGATTCTACGTGCGTTCTCACTGATTGGATCGCCAATCAAATAGGATTCCGTACTATTTGATTCGGTACACATGTAAATCTGTTAGTATTCATCCAGTACACGATCCTAACATTATTTTTGTATTAAATCCTTGATTTTTATAAAACCTTCAAACTTTCTATTTTTTTATCCTTTTCATGCTGGTTTTTGATAAAATTATGTGTTAGTTAAACACATATATAATTTGTTAGTTCTGGATTTGAAGATCATACCTTGTTGGATGCATGAAAACTTAAGGGAATTGCTTGCTTAGACTCTTGCTAATCCACTTTGGGGTTCTTGTTCTTTGAGATTAAAGATTGATCATAAGCTTGGGAAAGTAACTTTGCCCATGTTGTTCTTGAGGTTGTTAGTGATCAAGAGATGGTGATGAGGTGAGAACCGAGTGTTTGAGGGTAGTGGTGGATTGAAAGCCGAAAGTGGAAGTAAAAGAGCCGAGAGAAGTGATCATGATGGCGGTTGTGGCAGTGTGGTGGTGGTGGCTCCATTGGCGGAAGGTTGCAAAGATAATGGAGAAGGTCATATTAACTCTAATGATGAGGTGGGTTATAGCCTTGCTTAGTCAAGTTGTTAGTAGGGATAGGTGGCATGCTTTCATGTGTGCTTAGTGTCATGGTGCTAGGTGGTGGGCTTAGATAATGATTAGTGTCAATAGTGTGGCTAGGTGTGAAGCAAAGAGTCTAATGACTCACTTAGTTATTAAGTTAAGTTTAGTTAGTAGTTTATGTGGTTAATCGGATTATTTAGTGTCTTAGTGAACCGATGCAAGGGTTTAGGTTATGTTTTAGTTAGTGTTTAGGTGTTTTAGTATTTGATTAAGTTTTAATCTTAATCCATTTAATGTAAATAGGAGATATTTATCATTCAAGTAACTAATCAAATATATTACAATTTGGTAAATAAAAAGAATCATAAATTTCACATATAGAATTACATGCACATGTAAACTTTCATGCAAAAATATATAAAATTCTTATATAAAGTTAACACATAAGATTGACTTAATAATTTAATAAGGTATATGAGTATATAGGTCTACATTATCTATTTAGAGTAATTCTTAATAATGTTTAATTATCTAACCTTGACGTACAGTTGTCACAAATATTTACATATTCTAGTCATAATCTTAAATAATTATGTAATAATCGACCATCGTTCTAAACTAGAGATTCTAATCCCCGTGTTTCATACAATTACCTATTATGTATTTTGAATCTACGTGCAATTCGTTTTTTTTAATTTTATATCTTTTATTGTGATTTGCAACTTATAAAATATTAAAAATTAAAAAATTAGCAAAAAAACAAAAAATTAAAAATTAAAAAAATGTTATTTGGTTTATTCGGATAAACTCGGATTATTCGGATAAACTCGGATTATTCGGATATTATCCGAATCCGATCCGAATTGAATTCGGATAGATTCGGATCAGATAGAAAATTCCTTGTTTGGATCGGATCGGATCGGATTTCGGATAGAGCCCTGAAATTTTCAAATCCGAATAATCTGATCCGAATAATCCGTTATCCGATCCGATGAACACCCCTACACACCAATGAAATGGTCATATCCTCACGCTTCTAACATCATTACTACTAACAACTTATTAACTCAATTTATCATCATAATAACCATTAGATTTAGATTTGTAGATAGAAGAGCATTGTAATTTCTATTTGGTATATAGTAATGGAATTAATAAAAAATTGTATGAATGAAAGAATGAAATAAATGAATAAATGATATAAATCATTACATTTCATTATCTTGTTTGTTTATCATGTGAGAATGAAAAAAGTGATTACTTTACATTGTTTGTTAGGTAGGAAAATATTAACGAATGGAATACAAAAGTAGTTATGATAGTGGCGGTCAATAATGGTGGGGGCTAGTGGTGGTGGTGATTGCCGGTGATGGTGGTTGGTGGCAGCGCCATTGGTGGTGGTGAGGGACTGTGATAGGCAGTGGCGGTAGGCGGCGGTGGTGGTGGGCGGGGTGATTGTGGTGGGTAGCGGTGGTTGGTAGCGGTAGTGGTGGCTGGTGTTGGTGGTTAGCGGCAGTGATGAACAAAAGTGGTTATGATAGTGACGACCAGTGGTGGTGGTTGTCGGTGCCGGTGGTTGGCGGCGGCAGTGGCCGGTGGTTGGGAGCGGTAGCACTGGCCGGTGGTTGGGAGAGGTAGCAATGGCCGGTGGTTGGGCGCAGTAGTTGTGGCAGGTGGTGGTGAGCGGCAGTGGCAAAGAAGAGAAGAAGAAAACGTTAAACCATAAAGAAATTCAATCCATTAAATTGAAGGCAAAGAAAACTCTTAATTAGATTAATCATCATGATTTCCTTTTCATCACATATCCAAAAGATTGAATCCTCTTCTTCAAAAAAAGTTATGATGGATTTGAGACTTGTATAAGGTCGGTGGTTTTTGCCATCGGCCATTTCACCCCTCAACTTTTATTTTTAATCTTTCGGCCTCTGAACTTTTTAAAAACTATAAAAAATATTATTTTAACCTCTTTAAATATTGAAAATTTCGGGTTTAACTCACGTATATTTTTAGATAAATAAATTAATTTATTTCGTTCTTATTTTTATGTACATACCTGCATAAATTCAATTTTGTCAATAATAAAAAGCCAAATTGTTTTACGTTTTGACATAAATTTAGTTAAGAAACACAACGAGACGATTGCAATCTATGCTTTATGGCGTTGCATATGACATCAATGTCTCTTTTTTCTACTTACGTTTTGACTTCGTCTACGTTTCGACATAATTTTATTTGAAAAAAATCGGATTAAATATAATACGTTTTTATTCGACGGTATAAATTCGAGTTGCTCTATAAATCGATTGTAGTCTATAATGTATCATGTCACGTACAATGCCGCGACAACGCACGACGGGCAATAAACCTAGTTAATATTATATGTACAAATCTAATTTATGTGTTACCACAACATTCAAAATTGGTTTCTTTAATTGAATTTGCAAAAAAATTAGAAGATAGTATATGATTATCACACATTCATACACGATGACAATTTATACGTGAACCACTTAGGCATCTATTTCAATAATATAAATTGCTCGAGATAATCATGCATCTATTTCTTTCCTTAATCATATTACAGAGATGTCACTTATATATATTATCGACTAATCACTCAGAACAAGATATATGTATATTACTTCTTTTCCTATTGAAATATATAAGAACTTAAGTGTCCATAGATAGTTACTTGTATTTCTTGTAGCCATGATTTACCCATCAAATAATAGTTTATAGAATAATCACCAAACAAAACTCATACAGATGTCATCATTTGAAGCCATTTTGTAAATTCCATAAACATATATCACTTTGTGAAATATAAAACACCATGCATTCATTATTATTGTGTGAACGAGTTTTGAAAAGTATATCATCTATATCAGAGTTTTCAAGTGTAATCAAAACACCGACTCACAAACCATATATTTGGTTACAGAATGATGGCATCAATAGAGTTTTATTTATTATATTTAGTTGGTTCCCACATAATCTATTATGTAAATCTATTTATAGACTTTGTGTTTAATGAATAATAATGTTTCTTTATCACTTATAAAATAGATATAAACTTAACCTTTCTTTTCATTTATTCTACATATTCAAGCTCATGTTATTTATTTTCATCAAATGCTACTATTCTAATTCTTCTCGAGGCTTGATAACCAACAGTCTTGTTTGTCTTTAATTTGATGGATTGAACTTTTTATGATGTTATGGTTTTCTTCTTACATTGATGAAGAAATTGTAGAGAGAACATAAAAGAAGATAACATGAATGAGAATCCGCAAACAGACTACCTAATCACTTTAAATATCAATATTTACATATTAACCCCTTAGGATATGAACTTTCATCAAATTTGATATCCCAACACAACCCAAATAAATATCAAATTGTCAAAAGGCCTCATATATATTTGTTACGATTTAACTTAAAATGGTCATAAAAATGGTAACACATATTGCTAACCGATCTCATCGGATTAGAGATGCTTTTAAGGTTGGTTTGTATAAATGAATAAACAACTCCACTAAATGAGCAAAATAAAATTCCGTCTTGTGCATACCATTACATATATATTAAGTAATTAAACTGCCTGCCGTTGAAGCATAAGAAACCTTTGCCTTCTCATTAATGCCTTCATTTGTCTAAGTTTATTCTCTCTTAGAAATTCGATCTTCATATTGACTCTAAAAGGCTAGCTTAAGAAATTTCAAATAAAATTAACAAGAAATGAAAACAAAAGGAATTATAAAATAAAAGAAAAAAAAGAATTTTTTATAATTTCGTGTTCAAGAGCTCGAAGAAAATAAAAAGGAATAACGGTTTTTATGTTTTTTTTCTTTCATTTTGACCATGAACATTTTTTTTTTACTTTCCATCAATTTTCTTTCTTAATTTTTTTTACTTTCCATCAATTTTCTTCCTTAAATAACTCAGAGGAACACATTAGTTTCCTTCTATCTTCCTCTTTAAAGAAAAACCATGAACATATTATTTCTTACTTTTCATCAATTTTCTTCCATTCATCTCTTTAAAAAGGACTCGAGAACACATCGTTAGACTAAACTTTTCAATCTTCTTAAATAACCGGAGCATACCCCACGAGTGTCTTCAATGTGTCTATCATCTCGTAAGTCTTGTATCTCAAACTCGTGAGATGATTATTTTTTCAACATGCTTATCACTCTACGACAAAAAAAATGTTCTACAAATTTATAATAAGTATTGATGTGTGGTTTCATAGTATTAGAGATGTGAAGTTGGCTTGTTTAATTACATAAAACATACATACTCATAATAATGCTTATGATATGTTCACAAAGGAATTAGCAAGGGGAAAACTCAAGATTTGTTGCTCATGGGCATGATGAAAACTCTTTCATATAGTCAGAAAAAGGAATATTTGCAGGGTTTTTAATCTAAACTATTATAGTACGATAATTATAAAAATTTCTGTGACCGCACCTTTTTCTTATTTTTAATCTAAACTTTTCTGCATCATATTAAATAATCTAAAATCTAAGATCTCACAACTATGGTCGACAAAGTTTATTATTATAGGATTATTTACGCACCGCCAAATCCATCGTCTGAACCTCAGGAGCTGTAATGTCTACCACGCTTGCATTCGGGTTTATGTTCACTGACCTTTCACGGATTTCCCTGTATTCTTGACATACTGCACACAAATGGCAACAAAGGTGTGTCATAAAGTCCCCACATGGAGCTTCCTGCAGCATAACAAACAATTTTTTTTAATAATTTGGCGAACATTACTAGTTCTAGTCAAATGGGCTGGTTGGTAACGGGTCAAAACAAATAATGTTTTTGGGTTGGATCAAGATGTGACAACCCGCAAACACTATCTATCCAGCTTGTCTTTCTAAGGCGCTAATGTGATAAATATGATGATAGAAACTGTATTATTAGAAAAAGTGGTGAAGAAAAGAAGATATACCTGCAGATTATACTTCGTCCTTAGTGCTTTCCGGTAACCATAGGCATAGCATGCAGTAAAGCATCCAGGAAAGCCAAGAACCAGACCACCCGAAGCCAAACAGCAACAGGAGTTCATAAGACCGCATATCATAAAATGTGTTGCACATGATCCCATGAAATTGATGGATCCTAAAAACTCGGCATTCTTTCCAAAAAGTATGCAAGGGCATATCGTACCAATGCAGCCTGATTAGGCAGAAATTAATGTGTTAATTAACTTTCATGTTGGTAGTCAGAAGCAACATTTGTTAAAAGTGAATGAATAAAACAGAATAGGAGGTCTGATTTTAAACTCAATCTCAAATTATGTTGAGTTAAAAACTAGTGTTTAATACTGTGCTGAATGAATAATATGATGTACGACATAAAATAAGCCTTTATCCAACTAATGTACTTCCCAACAAGAATGTTGTTTCTGTAACTGTTGAAAAGTTCAAAATCATCAAATGGGTCAGGAAAAAAAATGCAGCAACTTTCGTATTTTGGCAAGTTCCAACCCAATATCAATTCTGGCCTATTCAAAAGGAATACGTCTTTGCAGATGTACATCTCATAATTATAAAATACCCAATATATGAAGAAAAATGGGAAATAACACCCGTATGTAAAAGCATATGTGATTATTTGTCATGTATATTTCAGACAGGTGGACAAAAGTTGCATACTTTAATCAGCAGATGTTTTTTCATCACATATATGAACACATTGTTTGCCTAATCAGCAACACAAGAAATGACCCTAAAGCATTTCCCCTTTTGAAGGTATGTTAGTTAAGTTCATATAGAATTGTTGTGGGAACTCAAAATAATTATCCTATCAAATGCACAACTAATGAAAAACAAGGCCAGAGGTAGAAGTTAGTTAACATACAGCTCTGTAAATCATCAAAACAGCACATATTCCAGAGGACCACTGAATTGGGGCATCATTATCGCTTTCATTCTTTGTAGGAGATTCATCTGGAAGTATACGCTTCTCTAGATCTGACTCTTCTTTGTCCAACTGTCCCAGGGAATGTAACGAGGTGGTATGTAACCACTCTGCTCCTTCATTTTATCTGAAAATATAAATAAATAATGCATTCGAATTATGGTTACATGAACAATATTATTTTAAGTAATAAACTTAAAGTCTTGAATAATGTGATTTTGGAGGTTGTATGCAACATATATAGAGTTTCCCCAACTTTCAACCCATTGGACATATTTGACCCAACCGAGCCCAAATCAAACCATTCACATGTAATGGTCCGAAACTACCACCTCTAAAAGTATTGAAATGGTTGACTTTTCTCATCATTTAAGAAATAACATTCATTTTGGTAATAATTGACCACGGATATATTTGATTACCATGACAATTTTCATCAAAGGCGTCACTTGGAATGTCTAGGACTCTAGGGCATATTTGTTTAAACTGATTTGCTTGGTAATTTAATGCAATAGAAAACACATTGACCAATGCATACTTAACTAGAAACTTGATAATGTATAATTAGCATCTATAATCCTATAAGAAAATGTTGGGTGTAGAGCCAGTGGAGGCTTCACATGCGCAGCCGGCCTTAATGTGCCTCTCGGCTGAATATGGCAGGTTGCCATAGTTATTTTTTTCTTGTTAACCAAGATTGTAGCCCTAATCAAGCATTATAAATAGATGTCTTTACCATTGTCATTATTATCACCTCCAAAAGATATAAAGATATCCTAGTTGCAGCAAGTGAACGTAGGTCAAATTAGACTGGACCACTATAAATCCCCGTGTAACCGTGTTCTTTAGTTTTCGTACTGTGATTGTAAGTGAATACCTACCAAAAAACACATCAAGTCTATAGAATTTATATCTGCGAAAAGTGCCAGAAAAGGTTGAAAGTGAGTATACACACATAAATAAACTTAATAAAGAATAAACTTATAACAGTTGAGCTTAGTGACAGTGACATAATTTTCAAACAGGAGAATGAGGCTAGAGAACGATGAAGGTGTTATCTTGATTAACCAAAATCACGTTGGGGTGAACAGTAGATGGATCTTTTCATCATACTAAGCTAGGAATGCGTAATGCACATCTACTGATCCGCTTAATATTATTTGATAAAGCCAAATAGACGCAGTGATCTACCTGCAGCAAAACTGATTATGAAATGAATTACTTGTTTACCTGTATTCTGAGCTTACCTTATCTAAATCCCCTAAATGAACCAGAACTTGTGAACACTTAAACACCAACATAGATGATTATTACACCTCAAGCAGCAAAAACACACACAAACATTCTCTACCATTAACACACTTTATCATAGCCTATGAGTTTTCAGTATCTCATTATCAACTTCCAAAATACACATCCAATCTCTCTTACCCTATGACAAAGTCAATTCAGTTTCTCATAAAATGAATATCAACGAACAAAAACGATTTCCTTTATTAGACAGTTCATCTGACATAGCTCATAAAACTATGAGAGGGACTTACACAAGATTTTAACTTGTTAAGTGAACCATGCGATCAAGTAGTGTGGTGGGTGTCCTATAAGATACACAAAGTCCCTACTGTTTAATTTTCTTATAGGGTTTAATTCACTCCCTCAATTTGAACCAACCATGTTACAATCAAACTTATTCATCAATGGCGTTCCTTTCAAATTCAAGATTAAGATAAACTTAAATCCCTTCACATCATCACCGTAAACTCGAAGTTCATGACACAAGGTCAGAAGCACAACTCCAAACAAAGCAATGCAACAAAATTTAATACAATTTCAACCTTCAGTTTACAAACCCAAATCTCCTAGGGTTAGATAGAAGGCTCAATGACTCGAATCATTTGCTACCCAGATAAAATCTAATAGGGTTTTGTTCAATCAAATTACACAATCAAAATCTTTTTTGACAATTGAGTAATAAGATGAAAACTTGCCTGAAATGGTGAGTGATTGTGGTAATTTTGATGGTTGTTAAGTCATCATCCGCCAATGGGTGTAAAAGAGAGCTTTAGGGGATAGAGGATCGCAGGCAGGAGGTTTGAACTTTGAGAGATGGAAGCCTACACACCAGAGACGTGTTAACTACACATCAATGACTCATCATGCGACATGTTACGTAAGCATTCTATGCAAAGTTTTCGAATTGAATCGGACAAACCGGTTAAACAGATTTAAGAACGGATGATTTCATAGTTATATACATGTATGTTAGAGAGTAAATTATAAATTGTATCATTTATTAATACGTGAAATTACAACATGTATCTTTTAGTTCCAATAATTACACCGTATGTTTTTTTATGTAAAAATTACATACTGTCTCTTACACTAACATTCGTTAAAATTTACAGTTAAGTTATGCATGTACCCCTCACATGAGAGGCATTTAATTTTTTTATATGCTTACAATGAGTCAAAAATATTTTTATGTCGATTCATTCACGTCGCCTTCATGTTAGATATTCAAAGTTGCATGTTTGAATTTTTCAGATAATATAAATCACAATCAGTTTTGGATATCTGAAATTCTTCAGATACATATAGCAATTTGAATATCTCAACTTCTTTTTCTTTTTTTGCAATAATTAGATATATGTTATTAGAGTTAATTACATAAATGGTCCATGTGGTTTATTTAAAATAATAGGTTTGGGTTCTAAGAGCTTTTTGTGACAAATTAAGGTATTATGTTTTACTTTGTGTAATGAATTAAGGTAATAAGACTAACATACATTAGTTGTTCTGTTAAATTTAAATGAAATGACTAGAATACTCTTTGATGGATTACTTTTGTAATATTGCATCTTTTCTTTATTCAGGGATCATTATTGTAATTAATATAACTTAAAAAAACTAACCCCTTTTCCCCATTAGTCACCATCACAACCATCTATCCACCACCACCACCACTTATCCCCGTCAACCACCATCGTCGCTATCACCATTATCTCACTACCACCACCCTTATTTCCCTCATGTCCGACCACCACCTCAACCATTTCTCCATCGCCCCTTTCTTCTCTTCCAACCTCCACCATCACCACCCACACACCTTGGTCATCACCACCCACACACCTTGGTCATACGAAGCCACCTATACAACCAATTTGTCTGACCTCATACATTCGATGACAAATGTTTTATCAAAAACCTTAAAACCCAAATTGGAGATTTTTGACTTTGAAGCCTTGTAGATAGAGCTTTGAGCCCAAGGTGATGACCTGATAATGATGATGGTGAGATGGTGGTGATGACGCAATGGTGACGACATGGTGGTGGTGGCAGTAATGGTGGTGTTGTGGTGGTGAAGATGAGTATGAAAATGATGATGTTGTTGTTTCATTTCATGAGCTACAGATGATGGTGGTGATGGTGAGGACGATGTGACGATATGGTGGTTGTCGGAGGTGGTTAGGGATGGTTGCATGCAGTGGTTGCCGACGGTGATGGTGAAATCAGTCTGAAGCTTGGGATAATTTAATACATATATGTGTATATATAATTATTAAATTACACAAATAGTCTTTTATTTATAGTAAGTGATACAAACAATCCCTGTAAATTACATAGTAGACCTTGTAAAATAAAAAAGACAAAAATACCCATACATTTAACATAAAAGTTAACGTCTATTAGTGTTAATATCTTAACTCGTTACAATCTGAAAACTTAATACCCCAACTTGTTACAAAAAACTTTTAGTACCCAAACCTATTATTTTCTATAAACCACAGAAACCATTTGTGTAACTAACTCATGTTATTAAAAAAATAATGTTAAAACAACACTCATAAAGAACTCTTAATATACACAAACAAGTCCCAATAAAAAACATTTAACTCTTCAAAAAATAACAAAAAGAATTTTAAGTTTTTGGATAATTTTAAAAATATCTTTTGTTACAGTTATTAAAGTGTTAAAGGATTTTTATTTTGGTTAGGACTTGTTATTGTATATTGAAACTTTTGTAAACAAGCATTGTTTTTACATTATTTTTATAATTACAATTATCTAATTATTTCAAAAAACGAAGAAGAAATTAAGATGTGTGAATCGTATCCGTATCCAAAATTTCGAATATCTGAATTTTAGATATCTGAAATTTCATATAGGATACAAATAATGATTTCAACTATCCGAAAATTTCAGAATGCAGGATCGTTGAAGGGTATGAGTTACAACACAACAACACAAAGGGAGATAAACTAAACTTAGATCAATAGTAAACTGGATTAACCAAGTGATGACACTAAGAACACAGTAGTATATGAGACAGAAACAAGAGCACAAGTGTTTGGTTTCAAGAATGCAGTATATTGCTTTCTTTATGTTCTATTACAAGTGTTACAAAGCATGAATAAAAGATACAAGAACATGAGATCTTTACAACATCCTACAACCGGCTATACTTTGAAAGCCAGCTGGATACAATGACTAGACACAACATAAATCAATTGTAGAGTCAAAAGGCAGATTGCCTTTTGACTAGTGACTATGACATGCCATAGCTCACATCCTTTCTATTACAAAAAGGATAAAGTACATAAGTAGAATTATAGAATCAAGACCTCATGTACAGTTACCAAAAGCATGGACCTTTTCAGACAAATAGAGAGAGAAATATCAGACAAAAGGAATATTGCATTAAGATTGTCGGCCTCAATGGCACGATTACAGGTGAGTCATCTTTCCTTATAAAGGAAAGAATGACGTAGGCTGATGTCACTTGAAAGTGACATGTAACCGTTTTATAACTACTGATGTTTAAAACTACTGAAGATGTCAACAACTGACATCTTCTTACAAATGTTCCTAAGTGTTAAACATCTTATTTACAACTACTGAAAAACATAAAACTACTGATACTACAACAACTGAAGAACAACCTCTTTAGTTGTTTACAAGTACTGAAAAGGAAACAACTACAGAAAAGTAAACAAACTACTGAAAGAAAAGAAAACCACTGATGAAGAAAAACCATCACAACAACTGAAGAAGCCCTCTTCAGCTGTTGTCATCAGCTGTTAGCATCAGCTGATGTCTTCAGTACTTGAACATCAGACTTTGTCTTTCAGCTGTTGATCTTCAGTCTTTGTCTTCAGTACTTGTTGAAGTCTTCAGACTTTAGATCTTCAGCTGTTGTCTCAGTCTTTGTCTTCAGTATTTCAGAAATACTTCAGCAGTTGTATTCTTCAGACTTTGTAGAACAGCTGATCAGGTCTTCTTCAGCTGTTGTGATGTCCTGTGGGACTTAGAGGTTTCTCTGATCAGGCTCATTGGTTCTTTTGGTCCAACAAACTCCCCCTGAACCAATGCAGCCAAAACCTCTAAGTTATTGACGAGTTCCACTTATTTTGGCAGATAGATTGGTCTTTTTATCCTCTTGATCAGATGAGAAGTGACCCTTTTTCAGCACCGGCCTGGGAAGAAGTCTCTGATGATCTGTTTTGCATGATATGGTTGGGAGCTCTGTATTGGGGACTTGGACACTGAGCTGTTACCCTAACCATGAGATCTACTTCCCGTGTATCAGCCTATATGATTCCCTGGTGTAAGCCCTTAGAAACATGATCTGCTCATCCATTGTCAGCACCTCGGGCCACCCATCACAATCCTTCTCAGCCATACACTTCAGAGATGTACTTGCCTGTTTTCCATTCTTGAGCTCAACCGTGGTTATTTGTCTGTAAGCAAACTCATCTGGATGAGTCCCTTCTAAGAGCAGGTTGAGCTCATCTTGTTTGAAGTTTTCAAGTCTTTTGTAAACCAATCCCTTCTTTATGATTTTATTCTCCAACATCTTTTGGGGTGGTTGTTTGGCTTCATAAGCTTTCTTGAACTCTTCTACAATTTCCCAGGGGACACTACAAGAACCACAGTGATGTCTTCGTCGACACCCTCTTCACTTGGCCTTGTATTTTGAAGGAATTTCTTTCTTGACAATCCTGTGTGCCACCCTAGGATCAGGCCATATCCTTACTTTTTCCCTTTGGTATTGAAAGGTATTAGCAAGGGTGTACAATCTTAAGACTTCTTTCTTCATGCTAATCATTGAAGAGGATGTGGCATATGCTTTGTCAATGCTTTTCAGCATTTCCTCATCATGTCTTTGCATCTGTTCCTCTTCAATCTTTATCATCACATCATGCATTTGAGAAGCAGGAGTGATGGACATTGGATTAGCCTTAGGCAAAGTGATAACTGCAGAGAGTGGCAGTCTGTCTTCATCCTCCTCTTCTTCTTCATCAGCCCTCAGTACCTTTCTTTTCTTTTGTCTAGGTACACTGCATCAGGGTTTTTTGGGGGTAAAGGATTTGGTTTTGTGTGGTTGGATGGTTGGTTTAGAGGGTAAAGGGGTTTTTTAGTGGGTTGTGGAGGTAGTGATTTTGAGGATAGAGGCTTTTCAGACTGTTTTAGCATTTTGGCTGTAAGGGAGGCTTTAGTAAATTTTGTCAGTTCTTTTCGGTTCCAACCCAGCTTCATTTAATGCCTCAATCACTAAACCTTGGAGTATGCTTCAGACGAACAAATCTTGGTGGTTATTGCCAAGATGTTGTCCCTGGTCCAGGCCCTTATTTCTATCAGAGATCTTCCCAAGTATTTGGCTACAAATCTAATCATTATCTCCAGCCTTTCTCTTTCTAAGGCATCATAACTAGCCCATCTTGAGTTGATCTCCTCTGTCTCCAACCTTCTGATCTCGGAGTCTAGTTGTTGGATGTCAAAACCCTGCCTATATAACTGATCAATGATTTTATCCATTGAACGGTTATGGTTGGCATCAGCTTCTTTCACCATATCATTCAGCTCCTTCTCCTTCTCAGACTCTCTTTTCCTCTTTTGATATGTGACATGAAAGTCTTTTTGACTTTCATTCACTTCAGCTCTCTTCTCACTCTCCTTCTCCTTCTCATGATCAAACTCAGTCTCCTCCACACTTATAACAGCCACTCCTTCTCATTTACCTCTCTGATTCTTTCTCCTTCTCCCCATCTGTCCTCTTCCTTTTTCCTTTAACTGACTGACTCTCCCCCTTTTTGTTGCATTGGGTGCAGGGTTTGAGCAGTAGAAAGTGATTTGGTCACCAACTCCTCCACCAGGGGTTGTATTATTGTAGGAAGCCTCTCATCAATGGCTTTGATCACTATATCTGTGATCATGGGAGTGATGAGAGGTAGGGATTTTTGAAGGTTAGCAACTGATTGATCAGGATGGTTCTGTTCCTGAGAATCAGTGCCAAAAGCAGAGGCTGGTGGCTTGGAAGTATGTATTGGCTCAGTGTGTTAGGGGACCTTCAGAAGAAGGTGCCATCTGTGGGTGTATTGTGGTGGCAGATGGACTTTCATCCTGAGACATCTTGGCCAGCAGCTCTTTGAGTCTGCTAACCTCATCCTCTAGGATGGTGTTTTGAGCAACTACATCATAGAAGAAGCTCAGGTCATCATCAGTTGATACTGAATCACCTGACCTCCTGACAGAGTCAGGATTAACATGCCTTGAGTGTAGATCAATTATAGCATGTGCCCCTTGTTCTTGGTTCTGGGGACTTCCAGCCTCAGGACTATGTCCTTCATCAGCTGTTGCCGCTGGTGAGGTCTTAGAGATGTTACCAACTGCACCCTGGTCATTTGCTGAGTCAGAGGCAGTGGCAGCCTCACCAGAAGTTCGCACCTCCTTGTCTACACCAGGAGATGGAACATGATAACCCCTGTGCTGTGGGTTGACAGAAGCATTGTGATCCTCCCCCTCAGGTGTTGAGGTTATCCCAGTAGTATTTGGTGTCTGGGTGGGGGGTGAGGAATGCAACTGCGTCAGCACTTTTGCAACAATTATTGTAGGGCTTTGAGGGGCGGTTGCATCAGGAGAGGGTGTGGAAGCAGTGTGCACCCGGGGCGAGTGGTGCTCTTCAATGGTAATCCCCTCAGTGAGGAGGATCCCAGCAGTGTGGCTTCCCTTTGAGTGGTTGCATCAGGTTCCTTTTGAGAGGAAACCTGAGCGGCTTCGGTTGGTGGAGTCATAGTCTCTACTGGGGGGTTATTTCCAGTAGATAACCTGCTTTGGTGCAGCAGGAGCATCCTCAGGGGACTCAACTCCCTGAGTAGCCTTCTTAGGCTTCTTCTTTGTGGGTTTGGAGGGGACTTTGGATGTGGAAGTGGAGGCTGTGGGTTCCAGCTGCGTGGGTTTGCGCAGCTTGGCAGCCTGTTTAAGAGTTTGGTCAGTGTTGTGTCGGGAGTATACCTCCGGCAATACAGCCAAAGCAGGGACTCCCAGACCAACTAGTCCCTCAGCATGAAGCTGATTCTCTATTATGGCCATTATAAACCGAGGATATAGTATCCAACGGTTAGAAAGTGGTTTTGTGGCCATATCCTTGATTTCAAGAAAAATTATTTCAGAAAAGTTTAGTGGTTCTTGTTCAAGGATAGAGAACAGTACCTGTTGCCATCTGGAAGACAGTTGATCCCAAGAAGAAGTCTTCGAGGCCAGGCAAACATTTACCATATGAAATATCAAGCGTTCAGCATCTGGAAAATGTTTCTTCAGGATGGTCGAAGCACTAAGATCGCCTTGATATCCATGTTGTCCAAATGAAAGATCAAGTTGGCGCTTAGGATATCCAACAGGGTAGGCAGCATCATCTAATAGTAATATCTGGCGGATGGTAGCAGTAGAGATGACCACCTTATGAGAGTTGATGGACGAATGGATAGATTCTCCATTAACAGTTGCATTCGTCCAAAACTGATGTAGCGAATCGGCATAAATGATTGGATTTAGGAGGAAGCCGTTTTCAGTGGTGATTGGACCATAAGATCTATAGCATTATCGAATTTGGTCCAGAAGGGCGATTTAGTGAGGTACGCGACACAGTTGTGTCGAGGCTTGAGTTGCATGGTCGCCATTAATGAAGGTGAAAGATTTTCAGAGCTTTTGAAATTTTAGGTCGTGAAAGAATGAAAAACTCTGAAAGAGGGATCAGGTATATATAGGGTACGGTTATGAAACGACTGAAGGTTTTGGTGTTAGTCATCAGTATTTGAAACAACTGATGACGTGGTATTAACTTTCAGAGGTTTGAAACGACTGATGGTATTGGTGTGGTCAGCAGTTATAAAACAACTGAAGACATGGTGTTTACAATCAGACGTTGAAACAACTGAAGTCTCTGATTTAGGCATCAGTAGTTTAAAAACTACTGAAGACAAGTTGGACTTCAGATGTTGAAACAACTGAGGACTTGGTATTAGTCATCAGTAGTTGTGAAACTACTGAAGACCCTGGTTGTGCCATCAGTTGTTGTAAACAACTGAAGACTTGGTGTTAGTCATCAGTAGTTGTGAAACTACTGAAGACATGGTATTGCTTCAGTTGTTTATGAAGAAACAGCAGTTTGTGAACTACTGAAGAGAGAGTACTCATCAGTAGTTGTCGTCAATTCATAGCCTTGCAGCTGTTTCATACTGTCCTCAACACTTACTCATCAGCCTTTTTGCTGGTTTCAGTTGTTTCATAGGACATCAGTACTTATCTGTTTCTACTGATTTCAGTAGTTGTAACTACATCAGTAGTTTAGAACAGATAAAGTACAGTACTTAAAGCATTTAGCCTTCAGTAGTTATAAAAACTACTGAGGGTAAAATAACTCATCAGTACTTATATGTGACATGGTTACCAATGATCATCAGTAATTACTGAGATCATCAGTAGTTGTCACTTATTCTAGCTGCAGCATACCAAGCCTTAACACCAGGTTGTGGAAAGTTGAACTATCCAAAGGCTTAGTAAAAATGTCTGCAAGCTCATCAGCACTAGGCACAAACATAGGATTAATTAGACCCTTTTCAAAACAATCTCTTATAAAATGATGTCTATATGTTTGGTCCTAGAGTGCTGGACTGGATTTTTGACAATGCAAAGAGCTGAAGCACTATCCATTAATAATGGAGTCTTAGTCTCTGTAATGCCATAATCCAAAAGTTGATTCTGAAGCCAGAGTACTTGGGATGTACAACTTGCAGCAGCAATGTACTCGGCTTCAGCAGTGGATGTAGCAACAGATGTTTGTTTCTTACTCTGCCAAGAAATCAAACAGTTGCCTAGGAATTGACATCCACCAGAAGTTGATTTCCTGGTCAACTTACACCCTGCATAGTCACTATCAGAGAAAGCAACTAATTTGCAAGAATGTCCAGTGGAATACCATAAGCCTAGAGATTGTGTACCTTGCAGATATCTAAAGATCCTCTTGACTGCAATCAGATGAGACTCCTTAGGTGCAGCCTGAAATCTAGCACAAACACATGTAGCAAACATAATATCTGGTCTAGAAGCTGTTAAATACATCAAGGAACCAATCATACATCTGTAAAGAGTTTCATCAACATCTTTACCTTTCTGATCAACATCCAATTGTGTGGTGTTGCACATGGGAGTAGAACAGGGTTTACAGTTTTGTAAATCAAACTTATTCAAAAGATCTTTTGTGTATTTAGACTGATGAATAAAAATTCCATCAGCTTTTTGTTTGATTTGCAAACCTAGAAAGAACTGTAATTCTCCCATTGCACTCATTTCAAACTTCTGTTGCATTAAGTTTGGAATTCCTCACACAATTTGGGATCAGAGGATGCAAATATAATCATCAACATAAATTTGAACAAGTAGCTTATGCTGATCCACCTTCTTAATAAATAAAGTTTTATCTATGGAGCCTCTAGTGAAATTATTCTGTAGAAGAAAGTTTGATAAGGTCTCATACCAGGCTCTAGGTGCTTGTTTCAACCCATAAAGAGCTTTATCAAGCTTATATACCCATTCTGGGTGCTTATTATCCTCAAAGCCTGGTGGTTGACACACATAAACTTCTTCTTTTATGTTACCATATAGAAAAGCACTTTTGACATCCATTTGAAAAACTTTAAGATTGTGGAGTGCAGCATAGGCTAAAAACAATCTAATTGCCTCCATTCTGGCTACAGGGGCAAAGGTTTCATCATAATCAATACCTTCTTCTTGTGCAAACCCCTGCACAACCAGTCTGGCCTTGTTCTTAACAATTAGCCCATTTTCATCAGTTTTATTCCTAAACACCCATTTAGTGCCTATTGCACACTTACCTGGGGGTAGAGGAACAAGCTCCCACACTTGCTGTTTTTTGAACTGAAGAAGCTCAAGCTGCATGGCTTCAACCCATCCATTGTCTCTCAAAGCTACATGATAGTTCTTTGGCTCTAGCTGACTGATGAAGAGAGCATAGAAGCAGAAATTGGACAACTGGCTTCTGGTTGAAACACCAGCATTGATATCACCAAGGATTTGAGACATTGGGTGATTTTTCAGCTCTTGGTAAACAATCAAATCTGTGCAAGTGTTTGTAGGACCTTCAGCAGCAGCAGATGTTGATGCAGATTCTTGAAACCATGAAGATGGTGGCAACTCAAATGAAGTTGAGGATGCAGAAATCTCATCAGCATTTGTTGTGGATGGTGCTGCTGGAGCTACAGGAGCATCAGGTTTAGAGGACACAGGCAGTTGGTCACTAAACCTGAAGAGGTGATTACTACTATCATCATCATCTTCAGTAGTAACACCAGGTGGTGAACTGTTGACAGGAGCAACAGCAGGAGATTGATAAGGACATATTGCAGTATGTCCAAATCAAAGAGCTCCACAGGGCTTTGTGGAATCTTGTCCTTTGGAGATTCATTGAACTTGACATGTAGAGTCTCTTCAACCATCTTTGTTCTGCAGTTGAAGACTCTGTATGCCTTGCAAGTTGATGAATAACCAACAAAGTACCCTGCATCCACCTTAGGATCAAATTTCTGGAGCTGATCCTTTGTGTTGAGAATGAAACAGGGACACCCAAATGCTCTAAAGAATGAAATGAGAGGGGCCAAATGATGTAGAACTTCATATGGAGTCTTCATCAACCTCTGATTTATTAGCACTCTATTCTGCACATAGCATGCTGTGTTGACAGCTTCAGCCCAAAAGGTCAATGGCAGTCCAGAATCAGCCAACATAGACCTTGCAGCTTCAATGAGGGTCCTGTTCTTTCTCTCCACAACTCCATTCTGTTCAGGAGTTCTTGGAATACTAAACTGTCTCTTTATTCCCTTGGAAAGGTAGAACTCATCAAGTGTATTGTTCCTGAATTCTGTTCCATTGTCACTTCTAATACACTTGACTGAGAGGGAATACTGCTTCTCAGCATACAACACAAAGTTTATGATCTTCTGTGCAGCTTCATCCTTTGAATGTAGAAAGAAAGTCCATACAAATCTGGAGTAATCATCCACAATTACCAGACAGTATTTCTTCTTTGCCATGCTCATCACTCTCACAGGACCAAAGAGATCCATGTGAAGAAGTTGTAAGCAGGCAGTGGACTTTGGTTCTTCAATAGGTGGGAATGAAACCTTGTGCTGTTTTCCTTTCAAACAAGCAGTGCAGTTGTTTTCACACTTGAACTCCTTCATAGGCATTCCCCTTACTAAACTATGGTGTATCAGCTGATTCATGTTCTTGAAGTTAACATGTCCCAGCCTTCTATGCCATAGATTAGATTCTTGAGGAGAGGCCTTGGAAAATAGGCAAGGATGGCCTTTGAGATCTATTTTCTTGGAAAGATCTAAGGCATACACTCTTCCTGTCCTGTTGGCCTTCAGGAGAGTGTGAGCATCCAATACCTTGTCAATCAAACTCAGAACTTTGGATGACAGAATCCTGCAGTTCTGGCTTGTGAAAAGGGCAACATGGCCTTTGTCACACATTTGACTGACACTCAAGAGTTTATACTTGAGATTTTCCACATGGTTGACATCATCAAACCTTATTTCCCCATTGGAAACAAAGCCCTTCCCGATGATGTAACCTCTTGCATCATTGCCAAAGGAAACAAAACCCTTCCTTCCTGGAGAGTAGTCATTAAGAAGTGAGTTGTTCCCAGTCATATGCATAGATCCCCCACTGTCTACATACCAGATGCTACTTTGGCATGTTGAAGAAACCTGCATTAATAAACAATCAGTTAGTTTTGGAGACCCAAACCTTTTTGGTTTTGGGCCTGGTCTCATCAATAGATGGTAAACTAACAGGTTTATTGGGCACAATAGCTTGAGGTGAAGGAGATGGTGTAGAAGAGGAATCCTTTGGCTTGGATCTCCTTTTCTGGGGTTTCAACACAGGGCCATCAAGTTGGTTAACTCTTCCCAACAGATGTTGAACCATCATTACCAGCTGTGTCTGATTCTGGGAAAGAGCTTTCAGCTCTTCAGACACATTGGTATTGGTGTTTGATGATGAGTTCTTGTGTTGCACCATCTTCTTGAGCAACCTCAGTTGTTGCCTGTTGCACTCCTTCCCTTTTAGATTTCTTTTTGGACATAGGAGTAACAGGATTTGATGCTGCTGGTACAAACTTGGACTCAAACTCAGTTTTCATTTTAGCCAAGTTTTCTTTAATTTTCTCCTTTTGTTTGAGTTTGGATCCCTTTTTGTACCAACAATCATCTGTGAGATGATTGAATAGACCACATATTTCACATGGTTTCTTCTTCATCTTCTGTTGATCATCAACTGAAGAAGATGAAACTACTGAAGACTTGCTCTTCAGCAGTTTAGAAGCACTTTTTGCCTTCTTGTCAACTCCCTTAGTAGGCTTCAAATCCTTCCTACTGACAGTTTTCTTCTCTTTAGTGCTGTCAGTTATTGGGATTTGAACTCCAGATGTTATCCCCTGCTCTCCAGTACCCTCAGTACTTCTAGGGATAACACTTGGGTTGATCAACTCATTGATCATGTGAGTGTCAGCAGTTGAACCATCAATATCAGCTGATAGGTTCACAGAGGGATTACTACTGACTTCAACTACTGATGGTGCTTTATCAAGTAGTGAATCACATGATGAGGTGGATTGGTCATTACTTTCTCCATCAGATTCTACTCCTGCTCTTGAAGCAAAATCTGTAGGAGGAGCAGTGTGATTATAACCAATTCCAAACTTCACATTGGAAGCTGTTTGCTTACTAAGAAGCATTTCAAAGCCCTTGCAAGATTGTACCCATCGATCACACTCTACTTGGGTGACAGCAAGAGTATCTTTGAGGTCTTTGTACTTCTCTAAGAGTACATCCTCCCTAGCCTTATCATCAGAGATTTGGCATTTTAATTTATAAATCTCATCAGTTTTCTCTTTCAGCACAGACTCAAACTCAGCTTTATTTTTGGAAATTATTTGTTCTAGCTCTACATTTTTATTGATTAAAGCCACATTTGCTTCTCTAATAGAGGCAAATGCTGCTATGCAAGTTTCAGAACATAATTTGGCCTTAGCCTCAGAGGATACCTGTGATACCTGTGTTGAAGAGGTACTTGAGGATGATCCATCAGAGGATTCCAAAGTCATGAGAGCTAGATTTCCAAAAGGATGCTCACCACCATGTTGACCAGCACCTGAGAACAGTTGTTCATTACCAGACACATCATCTGGTAAGCTGCTCCAGTCAACAACTCCTGGTGTGAAGAAGCTGTGTTGTTGAAGTTGATTAGGTTGATGAGATTGGGATGGTTGAGGCTCAGGGAGTGCATGTGGTTGCTGAGCAGTGGGTGCTTGAACCTGGCCTGGTTGTGGCATGTAATAGCAGGGGTATGGATATGGCATTGGCCCCTGTGGAACAAAATATGCAGGAGATTGTGGTTGATGATGATAACCAGAATTGACAGGTTGTTGCCCTCTGTTTTGTTGACTATTGCCAGGGAAAGTCACAAAAGGTGCAGGAGAGTTAGATCCAGATGATCTACATTCTCTTGCAAAGTGTCCAAGCCTGTGGCATTTATGGCACTTCAACTTACTCTTGTCAAAACCAACTTTGGTTTTGCCAGAGAGTCCTGGGAATTTCCTTCCAGTTCTTTTGTAGAACTTCTGAGATCTGATATTTATCAAGGCCATTTGGCTCAAAATATCCATCTCTTCTAAGTCATCATCAGCAATCCCCTTGAGATCATCCATGATGAAACATAGATTGTCACTATTACTACCAGCAGAATAACTATCAACACTCACAAAGGCAGGCTCAGAAGTGTTTGTAGAGAAATCAATATGCTCATCATACTGGCTTTCAGATGACGCATATTCTGACTCTTGATGTCCAATCAGGGCAGTGTTCCCTTGGACAAAATCCTCAGTGAGCTTGCCAGATGAAGCCAATTTCCTTTTCTGCTCTATCTCTCTCTCGAATGTAAGCAGTTTCCCATGAAGTTGGGTGAGAGATAGGCGATCAACATCAGCATTTGAGCGTAGAACAATGGTATATGTGTTCCATCTCTCAGGCAGTGATCTTAGGAATCTATGGTTCATCTGACTCCTGGTATATTCATGTTTAACCATTTTCAATTCAGAGATTAAACATGAAAACCGCTCAAATTGTTGAGTCAGAGTCTCACCCTTTCTATGAGAGAAAGTCTCATATTGTTGGGCGAGGATTTCCCTGTTGTTTGCTAAAACCTCATCAGTACCACCAAATTGTTCTTTGATGGCTTTCCAGAGGTCATGAGCAGACTCACAATGCAGAAGCCCAGAGTAAATCTCATTAGGAATAGCCATAGCCAAAATTCCATGGGCTTTTGCATCGATTTCAAACAACTTCTTGTCCTCATCGGAGTATTGCTCCTTCTTCTTTGGAACCAACTGGTTTGTTTCCGGATCATTCACCATTGGCTTATGTGGTCCATGTACCACAGATGTCCAACAACCTGAGCTATTGACAGACAGGTGATGGAGCAATCTTCTTTGCCAAATGTTATACTCATTCCTCACCAAGATCGGAGGCTTGGTAGAGGATCCAGTATTGAAAGGATCATTCGAAGAAGTAGTCATTGTGGAAAATCAGACAGATTCAAGTAAAATCACAATAAATTTAGCTCAGAACCACACAGAACCTCAAATAAAACGCCAGAAGCGATACACTCTCAATCTCTATAACAGATCCTTGCGAATTTGCTAATTCGATCAAACTTAGAGCGATTGAACAGTTTCAATGATCAATTGTTAGATCGATCAATGATTAACCTGCTCTGATACCATTTGTTAGGATCTCAGCCTCTTGGTTTAATCGATTGAACAAATATAGCAGCGGAATAGCTCAGAATTAGACAAATTCAAGCAAGAACATTCGATATAAAGCGATAAAAGAATTTTGTTATAGAGAGAGAAATATCAGACAAAAGGAATATTGCATTAAGATTGTCGGCCTCAATGGCACGATTACAGGTGAGTCATCTTTCCTTATAAAGGAAAGAATGACGTAGGCTGATGTCACTTGAAAGTGACATGTAACCGTTTTATAACTACTGATGTTTAACAACTACTGAAGATGTCAACAACTGACATCTTCTTACAAATGTTCCTAAGTGTTAAACATCTTATTTACAACTACTGAAAAACATAAAACTACTGATACTACAACAACTGAAGAACAACCTCTTCAGTTGTTTACAAGTACTGAAAAGGAAACAAAACTACAGAAAAGTAAACAAACTACTGAAAGGAAAAGAAAACTACTGATGAAGAAAAACCATCACAACAACTGAAGAAGCCCTCTTCAGCTGTTGTCATCAGCTGTTAGCATCAGCTGATGTCTTCAGTACTTGAACATCAGACTTTGTCTTTCAGCTGTTGATCTTCAGTCTTTGTCTTCAGTACTTGTTGAAGTCTTCAGACTTTAGATCTTCAGCTGTTGTCTCAGTCTTTGTCTTCAGTACTTCAGAATACTTCAGCAGTTGTATTCTTCAGACTTTGTAGAACAGCTGATCAGGTCTTCTTCAGCTGTTGTGATGTCCTGTGGGACTTAGAGGTTTCTCTGATCAGGCTCATTGGTTCTTTTGGTCCAACAATATGGTTCTAAATTCGGTTCCTGATCACATCTTATGATCTTGAACTTTTGATCAATTGATTGCTCATCTTAAGATGAAATTCCTTCGATCTCGGGAGTCTCACTTAGTTCTAATGAAGAAACCCAAGTGAATCTTGTAAAGTCTCTGTGATCACTAGACAGTATGAGGTCCTTCCTAAACCTCATTACAACATTTGGGGGAAATATCCCTATGTACCAAGTGTAGGGAGTAGTGTTGAGTTCTTTTTCCTTAGGCTTGTGAATACCTTATGTTTGCTTCCCTTTCAGGCATGCAACACAGTGGTTCATCACTTGTAAACTCTTTCTTGGCATTCCAGTTACCAAGTCATGCTTTAATTATTAATTCATTTCTTAAAGTTTACATGGCACATTCTTTTATGCCATAGGAAAGACTCATCACTATTGGCTTAGACAGAAGCATAAATTTCTCCAGAGGGAGGTTTCTGCAAATTCAATCTTGTACATGTTTCCTTTCCTGGGGGCTCCAACAGGCATATGCTCATGAGGAATGATCACACCAGGCCTAAGACAATGCACTCATGCTCAGTAAAGAGCATATTATGACTCGATCACAAAATTAAGATCACTCAAAAGATTGTATCAAGCTCCTTTACAAAGTTTACCTTTTCTATACTGAGCTTCCATTTGTGACCTTGCCCCTACCAGAATGTAAACACCTACTTCATCTCCTCCAAAGCCACAGGTCCTTCATCAATCCTTTCAAAGTTCTGGAGTAGTGACCTATTACCAGTCATGTGCCTGGAGCAGCCACTGTCTATGATCCAGACATTTCTGTCTGTCTAGTTGTCCCTGCACAAAAGAAGACTGTAATTACATCTGGAAACCCAAGCCTTACTTGTCTTGGGCTCACTTGCAGAAGGTAAATGACAGTAATAGATCCTACGGTTGTACAAAAGGATCTTGAGCTGTTTTTGATGGAGAAATCTCAGTCACTTGGTCTTTCTTAGACGTCCATGCCACCTTTGGAGTCTTGGACTTGACCTTCAAAACTTTAGAAACTTTTGGAGTTTCAGAAGTTTTGATGACTGAACCTTCGGAAGATTCTGCAAGCCTGCAGCAGACTTCATGCTTCGGAAGAACTCCTTCTTCCGAGACCAAATGTTCTTTTGAAGAGAATTTTCCACTTCCCTTCTTGTTAGATTTGGAACTTCCGAAGGAAACTAGTTTTCCTTCCGAAGCCTGAATCTTCTTAGAACTCTTTGAAGTCTTTGTTTTGCCATATGGACAGTACCTTAGGATTGAAGGGACAATCCTTTGCAATGTGAGTGGTGCTATCACACATAAACAATTCATCTTCTTCTTACAAGAGCTTGTATTGAGAGTAAGACTGTCTTTGGTCACTTCCCTTCTCCACCTTCATCTTTGCAGATGCTGAGACAGTCCTCTTGGGCTGAGAACTGTGCTTGGAGTTTGATGGACCAGGTGTGCAGCAGTGGTACACAGCAGATCAGTCTTCTTCTTGCTGCTGAGATGAGTTGAGCAAGAACCAGAACTCTTTGCAGATTTTGGTTGATGCCTTCAGTCCCTACCACTTTAAACCCCGCAGAAATAAAAACTTGTTTCTGCTTAGAGTCAAAAGTAGCCTTGATCTCTTGAGCCTTCCTTGCCTTTCTTTTGCTCTTTCTGATCAAGTTCTTTCTCATAGACTTGGTCATTACAGTCTTCACTTTCTCCTCAGAAGGATAGTGCCCTTCTTGGAATCCTCCTTTTCACTCTTTGTAGAGGGATTCTTCACTATCTCTTCTTCATCCTCCTCACTTTAGGATCTATGAGAGGAAGCTCATCTTCATAAGTTCCACACTAGGAGATCTTACTGACAAGATTGTGTGTGGAGGAGCTATCTCATTGGATCCCAGTCCCTGTCTATTTTGATAGCACACTTTGTTGTGCAGGGATGAGGATATCATGTTCTTGAGCCTCTTCTTCAAGAACACTCTTTTCTGCCCTGGATTTGCTGATCACAAGCTCAGCCTGGCACTCAGTTAACTGGTTATGAGATCTTTAATTTGAGTCCTAAAATCTGTGTGTTCATGTTTTAGAACTGAAATGGTTTTCTCTAAGTCCTCTATTTTCAGCTTATAATCATTTTCAGGCTCTAAAATCAGATTTTAAAATATTAGGGACTCAATATCAGATGTCAGTTCCAAGTTATAGGACCAACTGTTAACTTTAGCAATGCATTCAGGAGTACAGAGATGTTCCAATACCTTGGCTTCATCATGATCTACCATCAGTGCTTGGTTTAGAGAGGCATCTTCAACCTGAAAGCTCCAGTCAAAGCCTCCTTCTTCAACAGCAACAGCAGCTTGCTGCTTGACTTCTCATTATGGAGAGCTTTGTTAGTGTAGTTTGGTCTGGATTGTGTTTGGCCACCATTGTTCTAGGTGCCTTACACTCTCGGCAAAGTGGCCCATCAGGTTACAGTTGTAACACTTGACTTTGCCTTTGTCCAGTCCAAACTTTCCACTGGTTGCATTGCTTGGAAACTTCCTTCCAGTCCTCTTGTAGAACTTCTTGGCTCTGTGAGTGAGAAGAGCATCTGCTGGACTATTTCCATGTATTCCAGATCATCTGGATGGATACAGTCCAGGTCTTCAAGAGTGAAAAGAGAGTTGCCACAGCTTTCATCAGAAGACACAAAAGCTTGAGAACAGCTTGTCTCTTGGAATGGGCTTCTTGAGTGTAGTTCTCCTTTGGTGTCTCGGGAAGGTGATGAAAGGACCCTTGGGTGAGTTGTCAGGATAGCATAAGAGATGATGTTGGGGTTCTATGTTGTCCCTTTCAACCACATGTAGGGCTGAGCCCATATGATTGTTGGAGTTTCCAGATGAACCTTGCATGTTCATCTCCATCTGGTAGCCACTGAGAATCTCATATAACTCAGTCAGAGTAAGAGTTTTGAGATTTTCAGTTCTTGTCACCACACAGTAGTGTGTCCACTGCCTAGGAAGTGAGGACATGAACTTCTTACAATGTCTCTGTTTTCAAAAGAAACTCCTCCATCCACTAGGGTATCCACTATCTCAACATACCTGAAGTACTACTGAGTCATGGTTTCACCTGTTTTGAAGGTGAAGTTTTCAAACTGCTGCTTCAGGAGATCCTTCTTGTTCTCCTTGGCTTCAGAAGAACCCTCATACATCAGTTTCAGTGCATCCCACAGCTGCTTGGCTGTTTTGCACTTCTTGAAATCTCTGTATACAGAGTTTGGAAGGGCAGTTTGAAGAGCTGTCATGGCTTTTCTGTCTATCTCTACTCTCTTCATATCTTATCAGAGTAGTTAGCCACATCTTTAGGGATCATACCAGACCAGTAGCAGAAGGTGTGTGGGTATGAAAGGTCCATTCTCAATAGACTCCCACATTCTTGAACCAAGAGACCTGATGAAACCTTCCATTCTTAATCACCAGGTGTCAAACTCATCAAGAGTGATCAGTGGGGACTTGTTCATGGTTCCAGTTTTCATATCAGTTTTGGAAATGGCTGCCATTTGAAAAGTTTAGTATTTGTGTGTGTGAGGGATCTAAAGATGGTGAGATCTTATATCAAGAGCCTCGAATGCTCTGATACCAAATGCAGGATCGTTGAAGGGTATGAGTTACAACACAACAACACAAAGAGGAGATAAACTAAACTTAGATCAAACAGTAAACTGGATTAACCAAGCGATGACACTAAGAACACAAGTAGTATATGAGACAGAACACAAAGAGCACAAGTGTTTGGTTTTCAAGAATGCAGTATATTGCTTTCTCTATGTTCTATTACAAGTTTTACAAAGCATGAATAAAAGATACAAGAACATGAGATACTTATACAACATCCTACAGCTGGCTATACTTTGAAAGCCAGCTGGATACAATTAACTAGACACACATAAAATCAATTGTAGAGTCAAAAGGCAGATTGCCTTTTGACTATTGACTATGACATGCCATAGCTCACATTATTATTTATTACAAAAAGGATAAAGTACATAAAGTAGAAAGTTACAGACTCAAGACCTCAATGTACAGTTACCAAAAGTATGGACATTTTCACCAAACCATGTTAGTTGGTGACTTGCAGAGTTGCAGCGGAAAGGTGTCCAGCTTTATGGAACAGTACATCAGATAAAGCATGTTACTAAAATTCTTCGGAAGAAATCTGTCTTCATGAACTTGAAGCTTCGAAAGATTTTGTCTCTAAGGCTTCGGAAGACTTCATCTTTGGCTTCGGAAGATGTTGGTCTTGGCTTCGGAAGATTTCACATAGAGTATTTCTGTTGCACATGTGAAACTTCTGAAGCATTCCACTTCAATGCACTTGTGTAGCATGCAGGAAAGACTAAAGATGTTTAGGTTGCATTAGCCTCTTCATTAATCTTTACACATATATTTTACTTTGAACACTCTAACATGAAGATGACGGGAATGAAGCGGCATAATACTATTTCTGACTCATTTGTAGGCATGTAATATATATAAATGTTCTCATGTGAGTCGCACATGCCTTACTTAACTGTGAATTTAGATGGAGGTTAGTTTAAAAGATGATAGATATGAAAATTATTTTAAAAAATGACATTCCATGTAGTTATTAAAACTAAAGAACATAACATGCAATTTTATATATTAATAAAGGACATAATTTGTAATTTACTCTATATTAGATATAAAGTTATATATACAATTCAATATTAATATAAGTATTTTTATGTGTAGTTTATAGTATCTATAAAAGCTTAACAATAATCTTACTTCCAACACCATATTTATATTTGAATCTCCATTTAAACTCATTAAAATCTGAAAAACTAAAAAGCATATAAAAAATTCAAATCCGGTCGGACCTGATTCTCAGTTCAAACTTATCGGTTGTTTGGAAACAAAACGATTTAGGGTGGATCGTACGGTCCGACCTCAAAATCCCGGTCTGACCGGTTTAACCGGACGTTCCGACCCGAGTTTGAAAACAATGATCCTATGAGTCTGTTCTTACAAACTTCATTTAATGCTTTATAGTTTAACATACAAACTTAAGTTAGTTTTAAGGAATCATGATTTCAGTTTCATATTTTTCAAGGGTAATGATATAGATTTTTTTTGTCTTACTTGTCATACTTTTTTTAAATAAATTTTAAAACTTTTAATATTTTCTTTCAACAAAATGAATGATTTTTTAAAAAGTTTTATTCAGGTTGGAAAGCAATCTCGTAAAAAATAATAAACGTGCATTAGTTGTCTATTAATTGAAAACAATCTTTTTAATTCTGTCTTTTTTTATCATTATAAATAAAAGAGGTTTTTACATATTTCTCCTTCTTAATACCTTAAATGACATATTCCCAAGGCATAAAATTAATTACATATTTCCTTTTCTTAAAGCACATATATTACATATTTATTCATTTTATTAAAATTAACCTATCAAGTGACTATTTTATCTTGTTTTTACTAAAAGATATTTACGTATTAATATTTTATTATTATAATTGTTTGAATCTTTGGAACTGTGTTTTGTATTTGGAGATATAACTTGGATTATGATGATTATTGTTTTGAAATAAACTTTTGTATTTGGAGTTATAATTATATACTTTTTATTCATATAGAAAACTCAAACTTTAGGAAATATGTGTTTGATGTTCTTAAGAAATAAGAAAAGAATTACGTAAAAATAACTTAGTAAAAATGTGGATCTAATAACCATTCAATAACTAATTTTAATAAAATGAGTAAATACGTAATATATATGTTTTAGAAAGAGAAAATATGTAATAAAAATTTTAATTTGGGTAAATATGTAATTAAAGAGTTTAAGAAGGAGAAATACGTAAATGCCTCTAAATAAAATAATCAAGATAGAAACAAGAACTTGTTTGTGCATAAAACAACCTTATTTATGTTTTAATACTGGTGATGTTACAATTCAGGGTGAACGAGCAAAGCTACCTTCACGTTGTAATGGTATGGTATTAAAACCCAAGGTGGGGGCATATAACCCACTCAACACAAGCCCATTAGTCTAAATGTTTTTACGGACCAGTAAAAAAGGATAGACCCTTTGTAACTTTTTAGCTAGGCCCATTGGGCTAATCCATCCTCCCTGAAACAAGCCAAATGCTGTAAACCCTCCGTTTTGATTTGGTCCACGTGTTCATCTATTAGCTTTTTGGCTAGCCTCGAAATTTGTGATAATTAAGAGTTAAGGTGTTCGTTCATCTCTCAAAGAATTGAATGGACACTTTTTTTTATTTGTTTGCACATGTATTATAATTTGGAATTTAGTTATGATAGCAGGTGATGACGTAAGTAGGTTTACGACTATGAACATGGCACTACAAACTACCGAGCATGCTCTGACATTACTTTATGCATCTTTCTTTATGACTCATTAGTTTGGTCTTAACTTTACGTTATCTTGTTACACTTTCAACACCTTAGGATACCTAGTGATACTGGCGATTTGACCCTCTTTGTTGTCTATCTGCTTCTTTATCTCACTGATACTCTTTTAGGATGTTCAGATTTAACTTTGTTATGGTTTAATTTGGTGTTTTGATGGTGATCAGCCTTTGCTTCATTTGAGATGATGATGTTTCGTTTGTGCATGTTGTAAATTGTTGTGTTAATGACAATATGATGAGCATTAGGCTCATCCTAGGCTTTGTATTTATTTGGTTTTGCATGTTTGTATCTCATGGCTTATGTGTGTCAATGATGATAGTTCATCTTATAGCTTCGATTATTTTGGTACCTTAAGGGTTATGATTTTAAAGGAAAAACAGTGTCGGTTGCCATGGCTTGGCAAACATTTACGATATACAACCGCAAGCAAACATCACCTCTACAGAAAACTAATGTATTGATGACGACGAAGTTGAGTTCATCTAAGACAATTTGTGATTCCAAGGCTATGATTGTTTTTAAGAAAATTAAGTTGGCAGAGCCCATGCAAAAAAAATTTGAACGGCCAAGGAATACTATAAGCTTAGCCATCCGTGTAAACCTGATGACAAAAGACCATCCACGCCTGTAAGGTTGTGAACACAATAACACCGGTGATAGGACTCACCCACAATTTCATGAGAAACCAACCACCAAATAATCACTGTGATAAAACCTCAAACCCGCTTAAAACATATTACAAATATGAAAATCAAACCCACTACCTATAAAAATAATAAAATGACTTGTCTCAAACCAATAAGATTGTCATAAAGCATGTAACACATCTAGTTTTATAACATGCATTAAACCTAGGAGGGGAAATGAGTAGTTTTATAGTAATGAGCAATGAGCAATGAGCAGTGATAAGCGGCTGCAAGTCTCACCTCTCACATCTCTGCTCCTCACCAACACTCTTTCACTTCTCCCATGGCGTCTGAGAAAGACGCCGCCCTTGCCGCCGTCGCCTCCGATTCTCCCACTATGTACTCTCATCTTCTCTCTATGTCTACTGCTGCTAAACGATCAACCTCTTTACCACTTCTCTTTGTCTTAATTTGTTATCTTTTCTTTTGTTCATAGCCATGATCATTCGTTTCGACTGTTGTATGGGCTAATCATATGTTTTTCCCTTTTGGGTTGGCGATTGATTGTGTGGTGAAGGTTTTGGAACTTCTAATTCGGCCGATTAGATCAGTCTTTGGTGGTTTATGCTGTTTACATCCGAAAAGGGCTGGTTTTTAGGGTTTTGAAAGTTCTATGTGTTTCGTCATTGTTAATTCGAATTGGGTTTTGCTAGTAGCTTGTTAAAAACGTTTATCATGCTTGTTACTGAATTTAGCATTTTAGCATACTGCGGATCCGTCCATAAGATTAAAATTTTAATGTTGTGATGTTAGTCAAGTGGCGTCGATGTTCTTAATCGAGCACACCCTTTTGCGTATAAAAGCTTATGTTGTTGCATATTCTTCTATTTTGTTGGAAGTTATCCATGAATTAGTATTCTGGGTGTTGCCTATTATGTTCTTTGGCTTCCATTGCAGATCTTCTTTGCTTGTTTTGTGTTTGATGTCTTGACTTTTTTATGTTATTCTGAGAAGACTGTCCTGCATGAAAGCCTTACAAATATGTTAATGTAAACCTGCTTTGTTTATTTTCAGTTTTGACAAAATTATTAACAAGGAAATCCCAGCAAATGTGGTTTATGAGGATGATAAGGTAGCACATTACTGTCTCTAAATCATTGTCTTGTTTTTTTCAACTAAGGTTGAGTATTCTATGATCAATTTTCTTATTTACTCATTCTCAAATATCTGTAAAGAGGTTAAACTATGATCAAGTAGCTAAAACTGAATGCAGTATGTGTCCTGTGAACAGTCTATCCACATAGTAACAGGTTTCATTGGGTAATTAACATACAAATCAAACAATCTAATCGAAATCTTGACCTAGAAACATATAGGTCAGATACTATGAGGAAATGCTGATTTCAAACTATTTAAGAGAAGAGTTGATGTTGAGGAGGATTCTGTGAAGTGATTGGAATTTTTTTCTTATCATTATTAAGCTATTTTGTTATCTATAACGATGGAAGACATGTGTCACAGCTGTAATTATAAACAAACAAGAGTTTGTGCTTGAATTTTTAACAAGAAGTTATAGCAAGTTAGCATGCATACCCCAATATAATTTTCTAGTTTTTGAATCACACCTTAATCTTTATTGTATGCTGCAACTAATGGAACCCCCCTATGTTTTTATCTTGGTAGGTTCTTGCATTCCGGGACATTGCTCCTCAAGCACCAACGCACATCTTGCTTATTCCAAAAGTTAAAGATGGCTTGACTGGTCTCTCTAAGTAATTAACTGTTTTCACACACAGTGCCATAATACATGTATGTAGCTCTGTTTGGAGACCCTTTTGGTACTTAGAAGATACTTCTTGTCAGCGGGGGGAGGGGGGGAATTAATTTTTTCGGGGGGGCGAACTTGATATTTAAATAAAAATTACACTACCGGGCAAAAAAATTACACTTTCGAGCTAAAACTTAACACTACGGACGAAAAAATAGGGGGGCGTCCCCCGGCCCCTATGATGCTCCGCCCCTGCTTCTTGTGATTTCATGTATGGGAGCGCCTTCACGGCTAATGTGTAGGCTGATATCTCAACATGAAGTGGAAAACAAGAGTATCTTAGACTGCTGAGTGATGGCCAAAAACTAGTATTAACTACAAGTAGAGTCCAAATGCAATTTTCTTGGTTTGAGTAGGAGTAAGAAATTGTTGAGGTGTGAAGGCCTTTGGGCTTTTGGATGGAGTTATGGGTCTGACCATTGAAGCTTCGTTAAACCTTAATTATCTTTATATATAGAGCATGTCATTGTATTGTAATCTTGTCCATTGAACTTAATAAAAATACCTAGTTGCATAGAGTATACGTAGGTCATCTTGACCGAATCACTATAAATTCTTGTGTTCTTATTGCTTTCGTGTGCGTGCTTGTAATTGTGTGTGTTTCTGCTGCGTAAAGATACCTAACTAGAAATAACTAAAAGATTATTTGCTCAGTTATTATAATTTAGTTATTCTTTCACATTATTAATCAGCTTAAACTTTTTAAAATTCATATACTTGCATGTGATCTATTAGGCTGAGGAGAGGCATTGTGAGATTCTTGGCCACCTTCTCTACACGGCAAAGGTTGTAGCAAAGCAAGAAGGTCTTGAAGAAGGGTTCAGGATTGTCATCAATGATGGACCACAAGGATGTATGCATCTTTCCTCCCCACACATGCTCTCACACACGCTCACATTTATCGTATTTGTTGGTACGTTTTTGGTTTACAATGGTTTTTTTTGCAGGCCAATCTGTCTACCACCTTCATGTTCACCTACTCGGGGGGCGCCAAATGAACTGGCCCCCTGGCTAATCTGGCACTTGCTCTACAACTTGAAGCCCAGCAGCTTGGTATCGAGATTTTTACTGTTTGATGTGAAACTTGTGAAGTCAACTTTATATTTTTATGGGTTTGGTCTATCTTAAATCTTTAACTATATCAGGCACTTTCAACTTGTTGGCAAACACATATCCTATCTCATTACATTAATAATGCTAGGCTGCGAGTATTTATTAGTATGGTTCTTTTTTGTGATTTTTGCATGTTATTTGAATGTTTCATTCTTTTTCTAGGGTTTTAGAGTTTTTCGCTTTTGCAAATTATCTGGTAATTGTCTAGTATAGTGTTTTGAACGGGAAATTTCTAAGCCCCATTGTTGTATGTCGGGTCAACAACCATTCACTACACGTGTCAACCCATATCAACCACAATATTAGTATTCAAGAAATAAATCTCATGCAAGTTAATGCACCCCATGTTCCATGCACCTGCAATTTCTACCACTTTCTTGCAAGTTTAAAATTTAGTTTCTTTTTATGCTTTGTTAGTTGTAAATTAAGCTGCTTTATTAATATTTTAATTCCATGTTTACGTAAGAATAGGATAGCATGTAGTTGTTGGTTTACTTTTTTTTATGTATGTATTCAGACTTTGGCGGAAGGTAGTGAGTTTGATATTGAAAAGTTGTATTGATAAGTTACGAGTTAAATTGATTTTGTTATTGCTAGCTCAATTGTGGCATATTAGGTGGTGTTCTTAGACACGATTTCTTAACCTAAATGAAGTATTTGTATCTTTGGTTAGATATCGCAGCCCTATTGTTTGTTTCAGTGGTGAATCTGTATCTGAAATGAGCTTTAGATCTATCTATTCTTTTATCGTGGTGTTTGAACCGGTGTTGTTCGGGTGTACTTTTATCACCCATTAATACCTTGTTAACAAGTGGAACATGTTTTGCAACTTTTGCGACCAGTTAACATTGATTCTGGTATGTTATGGACATAATGTTTTCTTAGAGCATTCACAGTAAAGTTCTTAAAAATATATGTGTGTTTAGTATATTATATTGAATGATTTTGAGTGGTTGTGTGAGAGAGAAAATGTTATTATGGATCAAGGGCTGCCCCCCTCTTTTTCTTTCGTCACTAGTGTAAATTTTTGGTTTGATAGTGTAAATTTTCGATCCGGTAACGGAATTTTTTTAATAAATATAGAGTTCGCCCTCCCTAAATTTGTTTACTTTCGCCTCCGCCCCTCTTAAGTTTTGGTTCAAGTTCCGCCACTGTTGTGGATTGATGTATTTGAAGAATCACTATTAATTTTTATAAATTTTTTAATATTTTTTAAAATGGTTATGGGTAAATGAGAGAAAAAAAATAATGATAAAAGTATAAAACGTATTATTTAATTAAAAAAAGAGAGAAAATATGATGATTTTTAGTCTAATTATATGAATAAAGATAAAAAACCTATTATGAATGCTCTTAGAGTAGTGTAGTGATGGTTATGCATATATTACTTGTTTGGCTTGTCAAATTATTTTATTAGATAGTATTCACGATCCTAACAATTGGACTAACATTTTTATTGTTAAACAACATAGATCTTTCGTACCTTAATTACAACAAAATTTTTATATTAAAACTAAATATATATTATTGTAAGCAATAGTGGAAGGATCCTTTGTGGTACACTCAAAAGCAACAAGTCACTATAGTGTGTTGAGGTGGGGGAGGAGAATTGGTGCTCTACTGGTGGGAGTGAAGGTGTCATTTCAAGTCGGAGCTGTTGTTTAAATTTAACAGAACTTAATCTTAAATTTCACTTGTTTAAACTTCAAGTCTAAAACTAAAGCTTGTTTACAAGTAAAATTTCAAACTCTAGCTTGCCTAAGAATTGACTCATTAGTTGTTTACAATAATCAAAGGAATTATCTCAAATTACTACAACCGCCATCGTCATCAATACAGCCACCATCGCTGCCACTCGACCCGCCATCACATTCCAAAACATATTAACCAAATATAACAACAATTCTAAATATCTTTGACGTATCCAAATCCTAATATATCTAACAAACTTTAATTTCAAAATTAAAATCTTTATAAGTTTCTTGAAAAAAGTCCAACAAATCAAAGTAATATACCTCCCACGTGAGATTTCTCAATAGGTATATTGATGAACTACATATATCCCACCAAAACATCTACTTATAAATAATAGAGAAACAAATAAACTTAATAAAAGTAATATTTTAACGAATGACAGGTTGTTGGTGGGACCCAATAACTAATTTGTTGACACTTCCAAGTCTACCCATATACAAAAGGGATAAGCTTTGCATACGTGTAAGCAAAGACAAAAATAAAAATAACTATATCAATCATTTTCCAACAATATTTCTAAATTTACCCAACCACTTCATATTTATGCTTTTCAGGCAATAATATTCAAACACACATACAACTTTCATCCACTAAACTCCGTTCAGATCATCGGTGAATTTCTCCAGCATTCAAACACCACCAACTTCATGACATCTATCTAAGTATCTAACTCTGTAAGATTTAGTTATGTTCTTAATTTTAAGCATTAATAAGTTGACTTTTTGCCTTCTTTGATCAGTAAATTTGTATATCTTTCAGTAAGTTTTGGACTTTCAAGTTTTATCCGAGTAAAAAAAACGCAGGGTTGACTTGATGGGCTAAGTTACTAAGTTAATTAGTGTTATATTTGAGTGTTTACTTTTATGAATCCATTTGCTATGCAATCTTGATGAACAAAAATTGAACTTGAGGCCTATGGACTAGCAGTAGCTAGAATTGATAAAAATTTCTTGTCCATTGGGATCGATGATTCGTGTTATGTTTTATTGAGTAGCTGAAAAGGGATCAGGTCAAACGGGTCGAAAGTCGCTGTGGTCTGTTTTTGATTGACCGCTTACAACCTCCTAAATTGTTTAACTTAATAATCTTGATTATTATATTATAGTTTTTGCAAAATGTTGTCATAACTGCGAATTTTTTTTATAAAAAGAAATGGATAAAAAGTGTATGCGGGTCAGCCCAACCCGCTTGACCCTCCCATTTTGCCACCTCTACTCTAATGTAAAAACGTACGTAGAAAATAACATCTACTTTATCACACCGATTTTGTTACAATAGGCTACTGGAAATATTCAGTGTTCCTCAAAAGAAGTAATGGGATCAATCAATGATGTTCAATCTGTCATACTTGTGCTTCTTATTGGGTTTTCTTCTTTCATTCAATGTACATCAACTTTGTTGGACACAAATGCATTGCTGCTTGTAAATGCTTCGCAAGGATCCACAAAGAAGATGCCCGAAAATCTGTTTGGTGTTTCCTTTGAGGTATGCGTTTGCATTTTGTAATTAAAAGGATTATAAAGCATATGTATTTTGGCTTAGTGTTCGACTAATTCTTTGCATATCGTAGGAGATCAACAATGCCGGTGCAGGCGGGTTGTGGGCAGAGTTAGTAAGCAACAGAGGTAGTTTAAAAAATCATTATATCAGTTTTTAATGATGGGTTTTATAGATATTTTCAAAACAGTAAACATTTTTCTTGAACAAAGTAAAGATCAAATGAATTTTTATGGGCTGGAAGTTGTACATGAGATAAATTTTCATGAAACTTTGAAACCGTAGGTTTTGAAGCTGGTGGACTACATACTCCAGCATTTATTGGACCTTGGGCAGTTATTGGGGATTACTCATTGGTACGAGTAGGGACTGACTTCTCTTCATGTTTCAAAAGAAATCCCGTTGCACTTCGGATGGAGGTGCTTTGTGACAAAGATTCATGTCCAGCTGGAGGGGTTGGTATATATAATCCTGGATACTGGGGAATGGTAAGAATTAAACTGTCAAACGGGTGGGTCAAACAGGTCATTTTGGTACCTGGGTCGGGTTGGGTTGACTCGTTTCACTTCTTTTGTCAACTATAAGTAAAAAAATATTTTTTGTACAATCAACTTCTGAATGAAATGATTTATGAGGTTTTGTGCAGTAAAATGCTGCTTTGGTGGCTTAAATCTTTTGCATACCTAATACTTTCTTACATGTTTGCTACTCTAATGTAGACTTTTTTGTTTTCTAATCATTTGCAGAATATAGAACAAGGGAAGACCTACAAGTTAGTTCTGTACATTCGTTCATCCAATTCAATAAACGTGGCAGTATCATTAACCGACTCAACTGGAGGGCAAACACTTGCTGCTGCAAACATCAAGTGAGTATTTATTGAATTATAATTGATCAATCTATGGGAATTAAGCAGAGCCTATATTAAAGATATGTTATTATGGTTCTTCTAGAGCTACCGATGTTTCAAACTGGACAAAGATGGAATTTTCATTGAAAGCAAATGCAACTAATCATAATTCAAGACTACAGTTTAAGACAAACAAAAAAGGGATCATATGGTTTGATCAAGTTTCTCTGATGCCCATGGATACATACAAGGTAAATTCCTCCCTATGGTCATGTGCTTTGTACGTGATATATAGTCCATTCATTTACTTCTGTTCAGGTTTTGATTGTTTCTATAATATGCTGCTAGCCTGCCAGTATGTAATTTGTGGCTTTTATAATAACAACTAACTAAAAAACATAACACTAGTATTATGATTATATATTATTTTATATTGTATAATAACTAAGAATTATGAAATATTTTTTTATTAAGTTTGAGTTATTACTTTAGCCCCTAAATATTAAAAAATGGTTCTAAAAATAAATTTCCTAGATTAATTTCTTCTTATTCTTCAATATAGTTGTACCAAATGGAGAAGACTCTGATAGGAATTGGCTTCTTTATTTGTAAGAGCTCGAAATAGTAATTGTTTTTTTTCAAGTCAATTAAGAAAAAGGGAATCTAAAATGTTAATTAGTAAGTGAGGTTAAATAATAACTAATTTGATTTTAATTACAGTGTCCTCAATATCATTATGTATAACCTTTTTGCTAGTAATATGATACATTTTTAATTTTATCACGTATGAAATTATGAAATTGACAATTAGTATTGTTACGGTTCACGCACACACACACACAAACACATAGGATGAACATTAAAAATAATTTTACTGTACCAGGGGCATGGTTTCCGCAATGATCTTTTTAAGATGGTTGCAGATTTGAAGCCAGGATTTATCAGGTTTCCAGGTAAATATGAATTCTGTTTTGAAAAGTTGTCATCTTTGGCTACTTTTACTCATAACATTAGACTAGTTTAATATTCTGTCTTAAAAGACATATTTATATTTAAATGTGGTTACACTCATTATATGTTGAGTAGTCACATTATATTTGATATTTTATGATATTATTAGCAGCATCAGTAGATGCATATCTGAACTCAACATGGTAGCACATTTTAAAGAATCTTTTGATCGTATTAATGTCTAGATTTACACTCTGGATATCATTTAATAAAATTATCAAACTGTGTTGGGAAATCCACATTTTGTGTATTGCTGTTTGTTTAAGGGGTTATATGTGATTTTTATAGCCAATACATATGTTATATATTGAGTCACAAATTATCACAATATTAATCTATTTTTTGTATAAAATGATTTGGAAGGTTGCATCCATAAAAGTACACTTACAGTGACTTTTCAATTCATTTCCTTTTGAACTTTTTTATCTGTCACATTTGACGTTAGAGACCAAAAATAAATCAATTCAATCTATTCGTAAGTAAATGGTGTGAAATTGCCACATCCTAAAGCGCTTAAATTCTCATGTTGTACATTAGGTGGCAGTTTTGCTGAAGGAAGGTCTTTAATAAATGCATATTGGTGGAAATATACCGTAGGCCCTTGGGAAGAGAGACCAGGGCATATGAATGATGTATGGGCTTACTGGACCGATGATGGACTCGGGTACTTTGAATTTCTCCAGGTAACATGACTTATGTTCATTGGACACTATGCATATCTTGATAATTTAAGTTTCAATATTGTTTAAATCATCTGGTTTTCTTACAGTTGGCAGAGGACTTAGATGCATCACCAATATGGGTATTCAACAGCGGTAAATGACATATAAAAAATAACATGTTTTACATATAATTCTGATCTTTAATGGTGGTCTTTAATCCTCTTTTTGGTGATCCAAAGGATTCAGCCTAGAGCAGGCGGTTGATCCCTCCAACATTAAACCTTTGGTGCAGGCAAGTTATTGGCCTTTTCTGTCGTTACTTGTTAATATGCGGTCATTTTAAACGATTTGTATATGATTATTCGTGCCATGTTATTGTTATTATTCATATATAGCATCTTAATATACGATTATCATACAAGTAGTCTAGATGATTCCTATCATGGTTGTATAGTGCCTACAGTTAAATTTACAGTATCCATAAGATGTTTATTTTTATTTTGTAACTCAGGATGTGCTTGACGCTATTGAATTTGCTAGAGGTGATCCCAATTCTACATGGGGGTCTCTTCGGGCTGATATGGGCCACCACGAACCTTTCAACTTGAATCATGTTGCTATCGGGAATCAAGATTGTTGGAGGGGATATTACCATGGTATGTTCATCTAAATTTTGTTTTTCTTTGTGTTGTGCATACTTATGAAAGTGGATGAAGAAAAAGGTCAGAAGCTAGGAAATAACCACCATGTAGCCCGAGGTGGCAATTTTGTCCCGTTCACATGTAATTGGGATGCTTTGGATTGTGTATCATCTCAGACGGGTCAAACCAGAAAAGTAAATTAAGGAAATGGGTTCAGTTTCTTCCAAGGTGTATGTTTAATAAACCTCCATAAAGCATTTGATTCAAAAACAGATTATTATTGTAACAATATTCTTTTTGTAAGCATAATTATCTCGTTATTTATAATAAAAAAAAACAAACCAAAACAGGTCAACCTAACCAGACCTGTACAAAATGGCAAGTCATGTGTGTATGCTCAGCTGCCTGAGCTTAGCCATCCAACAAAAAATATAAACAATTACTACTCTCGTAGAACAGGTGATTTGACAATGCTTGTATTTATCATTTTACTCAGCAAATTACCTCAAGTTCTATGCTGCCATAAAAGATGCTTATCCAGACATTAAAGTGATCTCTAACTGTGATGGATCAAACACACGATTGGACCACCCAGCAGAGCTGTATGATTATCATGTGAGATTCTTTGTTTAACATCGTTCTTCACGTGATATTATGAAAATTTGAATCTTTTTTAAGTATGTTTTTTGCTGCGTCTGCTTGATATGTAATTCCATGAAGAGCTGGATTTTATAAACACATCTGTTTTTTCTTGTTAGCTTTATGCTGATGCAAAGACAATGTTTTCTATGGCTCATAAGTTTGATCTCACATCACGTGTTGGTCCAAAGGTATGCAAGTTGATGTTTTAGATGATTATTATTTTAAAATTTCTAAACAAAAACGTGTAAAGTTTTTTTTTAAGTTGTGACACTCATTGATTTCAGGCTTTTGTAAGCGAGTATGCTGTGACTTCACATGATGCGGGTTCTGGAAATCTTTTAGCAGCAATAGCAGAAGCAGGATTTCTTATTGGCATAGAGAAGAACTGGTCTGTCATTCTTCAAAAGTTTCATGAATATGCATGGTTTAAAAGCTGCAAGAGAAAAAATAAACTGTCTTAAGGTTTTATATAAAAAAAATATTTTTTTAAAAAAGTGACCCAACAGCCAACATACCTGACCCATGCATGCAGGAGCCTTGTGCACCGGAACAGTGTTCTAATGTGCTTGTTTTGCAGTGATGTGGTGGATATGGCAAGCAATGCACCTTTGTTTCTGAATGCTAATACTCCTAATGACAAGGGGTATGTATTTTCCCTTCAAAATTTCTATTACAGCCTCCAAATTACCGACTACTTTCATTGTTGAAAACTTTTAGTGACGAAAAGTTACTTTATCTTTCAGATTTAGGCCAGATGCCATAGTGTTTGATTCTTATCAGACTTATGGGACACCAAGTTATTGGATGCAACAATTTTTCTCAATGTCAAATGGTGCAACTCTTCTTGATTCAACTCTCCAAACTGATTCTTCAAATTCGCTTATGGCATCCGCTATTGGATCCAGAACCCGGTAGATAAGAAAACGTATTTAAGAATCAAGGTAAAATGAACCCTTTTATCTTAAATGTGGCAAACGTGTAAATAAAAAAAATCAGCTAAAAATGAAACTGAGTTAAATGGTTATTCGGGTTGAAAAGTCATATAAAATTTGTTCAAGTACTTGTGTTAACATAAAAAAGTTGAATTAAATTGTAGTTACATAGTTTCGTAATCATATTCAATACGTTACTTATTTATAAAAAGCGGAACAAAAGGTGCTGATAGATCAAGCCAACCCGACCTTACATGCTCTAAAAAGGCCCGTTTTGACCCAAGTGCTATCTGCCTGTTTTGCCACCTCTAATAAAGATTACGAGAAAGATAGGTGAATCTTAAGGATGAAAATCAATAGCATATGACTGTAATGATTAAGAACTTAAATGAAGGTTTATTTGATTTTTCTAAGGATGAACACTTTTGAAATGTTGTTTTCAGGTGGTGAACTATGGGAGTAACAAAGTGAATTTGAAGATAAGGTTTGAAGGGTTGGATCCTAGGTTAATAGATTATTCTAAGTCATCAAGATTGTGCTCTCCTCCACCAATGTTAAGGATGAGAACTCCTTCCAAAATCCAAACAAGGTATCTATACTCATATTTCTCTATTTATTTTGAATGGGATTTTTATCATTACCAGAAAAGTTCTTTACTACTGAGGGTGTAAATGAGTTGGGCGTAGCTTAAACTCGCGAGCCTAGTCGAGCTTGATATCTAATACTCGAGCACAAGCTTGTTTATTAAATGAGCTTCTATATGGGTTAGCACTTATTTAAGCTTAGCTTGATTCAAGCTTTTTACAAGTTGATATCAAGTACCTTGCAAACACTCGTCCGCTTTAAACCTTTATTTACTAGCTATCAGTTGGTAACTTTTCTTGAGAATGTAATGCAGGTTTTTCCAGTTAAAAGCTTATTCAAGAAAAGTAAGAACGACATCAATGTCATACTCTCTCCAAATTCTTTATCTTCTTTTGATTTGCTAGTATTGTCACATAATATTGCACAGATAGATACAAAAAATGATATGTCTTATGCATCATCAATATAAAAGTGTGTATGATTTACAAAATGAAATGTAACTGTGAAAGGCACAATAGGTATGAATAAAAGTATGCATTTGTCAATCTTAGTGTTCGTTGCGGTCTGTTGCATTTTGTTATAAGGTTGTGTTTGGGCTTTACTTATGTTTATATTAATCGAATTACCTCTTGTGCTGCTACACAAAAGGACTAGCTTGTCATGACGTCGCCCAACACATAGGAATACGTGCCAAGTAAAGTTAATCCCAAATCGTCATACCATAAATGCATAAATAGTCAAAAGTTCCATTCAGGTTCAAACAAACACATGTACAGATCCCAAATACAAAACCAACAATTTCAATCCAACAATCAAACAATTCAAAACAAGTCTAATAGTCTCATAGAAAGTCTAATAGTCTCATGGAAAGTCTATTGCTCTCAAGGGAGCGGTCTTGTCTAGAGTCCCAAGCCAAGCACCTAAGCCTTATTACCTAAAACGACATGCTCTAAAAAGTCAACAAATGTTGTGAGTTCACATGTTTAAAAGTACAAAGAGTTTTCTGTGTATAACATGTACAAATGTTGTATGTGGATAAGAGTACATAGCAGTCATAGATATCAACACAAGTTTAAACACAAGAGTACATAATAAACAGGTTTAGTCGGTCCAAGTCCAATAACCCGGATTATATTCACCCAAGGACAAGCCTAGGCCAAGTCAGTCTCGACTAGTATACTGACGACAGGGGTGGGGGTGCCAACCCGTTAGTACTAACATGTAAGGCCCCGTTCCCAGGCACCTCACAGTTAGTCATTCATTGCACTTAAAACATTTTAAAACGTACGTATATTTTGCAGCGGAATTTAAAACTTTCATTAATAACTAAAAACATGTCATTTCATTCATTTACAACATTTATTTTCATCTCAAAATACAATGACATGTCAAAATACGGATGCCAGCCTCAAAATGCTCCCAGTAGCTTATGCATCCATGCCTGCAACTCCTCAGCATCAACATGTACCTGCCAACTATCATGCTTACAAAAGTCAGCGACGTTGAGTGAGTTCTAGTTTATAATAAAGCATACTTTTCTTTGTTAAAACCATTCTTTACTTTATTTCAAATCATACTATCTTTACATCATTCGTGATCATGCATCATACGTACATACATATAATATCATTATTATCTTCGCCATTACGTTCGTTAACTTCGTTCGTTCAACGTATTACATTATCGTTCACTTCTCTTTCTAGATCCGGTCAGACTTTACCCTCTTCGTGGCACTCAGCCACGATTACTGAGGTCGAATGATAAGAATCCTGTTCAGTACATTATTACGATAATTCATTAACGTTCATTCATATGTTCGTTATTTCCATCATTATCTTTCGTTCATTACTCTTTATTACTCGAATCTTGTCTCGTGCAACATCCCTGACTCATGCTCGAAAGCTGATGCTGTGCCGGGGCCTGCTCACAAACCCCAAACTCATGTCTGAAGATTGACACGGCATCGGGATACGCGACAAAGATCCCATATGAGTCAATCACAGGGATTGAACTCTATTGGAGTCTGTTGCAACACAAAGTTGCTCACCTCATTATCTCGTCTCATGCAATATCCCCGACTCATGTCTGAAGACTGATACTGTGCTGGGGCCTGATAAACAAACCCCGACTCATGTTTGAAGACTGACACAGTACCGGGATACGCGTCACAGATCTTATCATCCGTCACTTTCGTCATATGCAATACTCCCGATTCATGTCTGAAGACTGATACTGTGCCGGGGCCTGCTCACAAACCCCAGACTTATGTCCGAAGACTGACACAGTACCGGAGTACGCGACAAGGACCTTTTTCGAGTCTGTTGTGACACAGAGTCGCACACCTCATACCTATGCTTGGCTTTATGCCACACCCCCGAAGTTATACGTAACTCGGGTAACCATCATATATTTCACCCCCAACATTATGGGTAACAACACCCCCATCGAAATGGGTAACAACACCCCCATCGAAATGGGTAACAATACCCCCACTGAAATGGTAACAACACCCCCACCGAAATGGGTAACAACACCCCCACCGAAATGGGTAACAACACCCCCATCGAAATGGGTAACAGCACCCCCATCGAAATGGGTAACAACACCCCCATCGAAATGGGTAACACCACTGAAGGTCAGTCACAAAGACCGGAACCCTTGCGTGCACACTTTAGGATTTGCTGAACTTCACGCGGTAGAGTTTAAGGCATTTAGAGCTGTGCACCTTTGTACATATTGCTTGCAAGCCTTTCTATACTTTCTCTTTTATTAATGCATGCATTCTATCATTATGTTCTCTTTTCATTATCTTCCACTTTACGTTACATAATACTTTCATTACATTTATTAACGTTCAATGCAAAGCCAGGGAAGACATACATACAATAAGGAACATACACATAATCATAAACATACACCATCACCATACAGGCAACATCATATATACATAACATACATCAAACATAAGCCATCACATTATAACCAGGCCTATCTCCCCATTTTACCTCTTAAAAACCACTTAGAAACCTTAAGTCCAAATTTGGGCGCATGAGCATAAAAATTCTAAGTGTAAAACAGTCTTGGCGCATGGCACTATTTGGGCGCTTCTGCCCTGTTCAGGCGCTTTACCACTATGCAGGCGCATCAACACTTAGCCGTTTCAATCACTTTGGATGCATGGCACTATTTAGGCGCATGGCACTATTTAGGGCATGGCACTATTTAGGCGCATGGCCAACACTTGGGCGCATGGCCAACACTTAGGCGCATGGGCCACTGTTTAGGCGCATGGCCAACACTTAGACGCATGGCTGAAGGGATCGAGATCTAGTTTGATCAATTAGATTACGATTTGCAGCGGAATAGCACACGAATTAGACTAAATTCTAGCAAGAATAATATGAGTATTCAATCAAACAGTAATGGTTATAGAGAGAGAGAGTTTTCTGCAAAAGAAATATTTTCATTCATGCACAAACTTCCCATATCGAGAAATTAGGTCAACATACCTTTTATAAGGAATGTGACATCAGCTGACGTCACATGATAGTGGCATCTAACTGATTTATACAAACAACTGAAATAAAACTAAACTACTGAAGATGTCCATAACAACTGAGGACACCTTCATTAGAAGCTAAGTATAAACAACATTATAACTACTGAAGTTATAACATCTAAAGTATAAGAACTTCAGATGTTTTACATAATATAAAACTACTGATTACAAACTACTGAAATATAAACCATCACAACTACTGAAGAGAACTACTTCAGCTGTTGTGACAACTACTAAGAACTTGATCTTCAGACTTTGTCTTCAGCATTTGTCCTTCAGACTTTGTCTTCAGACTTTGTTCTTTAGACTTTGTCTTCAGACTTTGTTCTTCAGACTTTGTCTCAGCATTTGTTCTTCAGACTTTGTCTTCAGCATTTGTTCTTCAGACTTTGTCTTCAGACTTTGTTTTTAGACTTTGTTCTTCAGACTTTGTCTTTCGCAGTTGTAGATCACTTCAGTTGTTTTGATTTTTGTGGGACTTAAAGGTTTTTCTGATCTGGCTCATTGGTTCTTTTGGTCCAACAACTCCCCCTAAACTAATACAACCAAAACCTTTAAAATATTGAGGTCCCACTTATTGGCAGAAACAAAATCTGGATCAGCTCAGAATTCTTCAATATAAGCTCAGGCCAGGGAGAGATTTCAGAAGGTTTGATTGGCAAAGGATGAATGGAACTCTGTTTTGGGGATTGGACATAGAGCTGTTACCCCATCCATGAAACCTACTTCCCAATGATGAGTCTGTAAGACTCTTTGACATAGGCGCTCAAGGAAAACAACTTGTTCTTCCATTATGAGTTCTTCAGCTCCACTTTCAAAGAAGAACTCAGGCCCATAGTACTCAGATAATACTTATATGTTTTCCATTTTTCAGCTCCGCAGTTGTTTATCTCTCTGTATGCAACTCAGCAGGATGAGTGCCTTCAAGCAGTAACTGGACTCATTTCTTTTATGTCTTCAAGCTTCTTGTAGATTAACCCCTTTTTTACCATTTTGTTTTCTAATAAAGTTTGTGGAGTCATTTTAGACTTGTAAGCTCTCTTGAAGTCATCAAGAATTTCCGAGGGTGACACTACAATAGCCAGCATTATCACAGCATCTACTATCTTCTTTACTTGGCCATTGTATTTGCTTGAATTAATTTGTGAATTCTGTCACTTTACTCTAGGATCAGGCCAAATTCTCACTCTCTCTTTCTGATATTGGAATGTAAATCTGAGAGCATACAACCTCTGAGCATGTTTCTTCATATCTTGTATGGATGAAGACTTAGGAAACTCTTTATCTATCATCTCACAGTGGCTCATCATGTTGTTTATGCTGTCTTCTTCTTCCTCTTCAAGTTTGACTTTACCATTTGCCTTGGAAAGTCAGGTGTGATTGTTGTTGGTGACTCCTAGGCTCAGGCATTTTTATTTTGAGAACAACAGAGAGTGGCAGACTATCTCATCATCATCATCTTCTTCTCTTCCATCCTCAACACCCTTCTCCTCTTCTTAGGTGCATCATTGGTAATGGTTCAGTAGGTTTCTTAGGTAAAGGATTGGTTTTGAGGGTTGTGGGAAGTGATTGTTTTGGTTTGGGTGAAAGTGCAGGCTGCTCAAGCATCTTGGATTTGAGTGAAGCTTTGGATAGTTTGGCCATATCAGTTCTTTTCCCAGCACCAGCTTTATCAAGAGCTTCAATGATCAGTCCTTTGTTAAATACTTCAGACGAACAGATTCTGGTGGTTATTTCCAAAATACTATCCCTGGACCATGAATTTACTTCAATGATCGACCTTCCCAGATGTTTGGATATAAATCTTGCCATAGTTTCCAGCCTTTCTCTTTCTTTTTCACTCCAACTTGCCCATCTTGCTCAATTTCTTGAATCTCTAACCTTCTGATCTCAGAGTCAGTTTGGCAGTCTCAAATCCTTGTCTGAAGAGTTAATCAATAATCTTGTCCATGGATCTGCTATGTTGCTCATCAGCTTCTTTGATCAATTCTTCCAAGCTTTTCTCACCAGTTCTTTTCAGAGGATTTCTTCCTTTTGTAGGTGATCATCTCCTTTTCTATCTGCTCTTTTTTGCTTTTTCTTTAGCTCTTTTTCTTTTGTCTACTTTCACTGAATTAGACTCTCCCTTTTGGTTGCATTGGGTGCAGGGTGTGAATGTCAGAAAGTTTCTTAGAGACCGCAACATCAACTAAAGATTGAAGAGGAGGAAAGCCTCTCATCAATGGCTTGATGTACTGTATTTGTGATTATGGAAGTGATGAGAGGTAAGGATGTGTGAAGGGCATCAACCATTTGCTCAGAGGGGTTTTGTCCCTGAGAATGAACACCTGAAGCAGAGGCTGGTGGCAATGTTGTTGATGGGCTCAGTGTTTGGGATAGTTTCAGGAGAAACTGCCATCTGTGGGTTAATGTGGAAGATAGACTTGTTTCTTTTGACATTTTGGCAAGCAGTTCTGTAGTCTGCAAAATCAATCTCAAGAATTGTATTAGGGCTAGACATCAAAGAAAAAGCCCAGGTCATCATCAGTCTGTGCTGAATCAGCTGACCTCCTGATGGAATTAGGATGAACATGTGCTAGTGTAGGTCAGTAGTCACATGTGCCCCTATTTCTTGGAACTAGGACTTCCTGCCTCAGAGAATGTCCTTCATTGGTAGTTGCCTCTGGTGAGGACTTAGAAATGATACCAGCTTCATCCTGATCATTTGCTGATAAGGAGAAGAGGGCAGCCTCACCAGATGTTCTAATCTCCTCCTCTACACTGGGAGATTGAACTCTGTAATCCCTGTGTTATGGGTTATCAGCTACATTATAATCTCTCCCCTAAATGGTTGAGGTTTTTCCAGTAGTAATAGGTTCGGGGAGGGGTAGAGGAATGTAACCGAGTCAACACTTGTGCATAACCACAGTTGGGCTTGTAGGGGTGGCTTCAGTAGGAAGATAGGTGTAAAAGGATTGCACCTGGGGAGAATGGTGCTCTTCAATGGCAATCCTCTCAAGTGAGAGGATTCCAGTAATGTGGTTTCCCTAATTTGGTTGCATCAGGATCCTGTTGAGAGGATACCTGAGCGGTTTCAGCTGGTAGAGTCATGGAAACTACAGGGGGTTACTACCCATAGTTTTCATCCTGCCTTTATGTTGTAGGGACATCATCAGGGGACTCAACTCCCTGAGTAGCCTTTTTTGGTTTGTTGAGTGAGGCTTGGAGGGGACTTTGGATCTGGAGGATAGCTGTGGGTACCTTCTGCTTGGTTTTAGCAGTTTGGCAGCCTCTTTGAGGGTGTGGTCAGAGTTGTGCCTGGAGTATACCTCTGGCAAAACTACCACAGCAGGGACCCCAAGGCCAACAGGGACCCCAAGCCACAGGGCCATCAGATTGTAACTGATTCATGATTATGGCCATAAGAAACCTTGGATATAATAGCCATCTGTTAGCTACAGGTTTCATTGCCCGATCTTTTAATTCTAAAAATAATATTTCAGAAAAATTTAAACTTTGGCGTTCAAAATAGAATACAATATCTCTGCCACCTGGATGACATTTGATCCCATGAAGAGGTTTGGGGGCAAGACATATTGATCATGTGGAAAGTGAGGCGTTCAGCTCATGAAAGTGCTTCTTCAGAATGGTAGTAGACTTAGGTTGCCCTCATAGCCATGATTAATGAATGAGAATCAAGGTGCCCTTCGGGTATTTGGACAAAGGTAGCATCATTCAGATCTAGCGTTTGGCGAATGATAGCCGGGTGACTACCACCTTCTTCTGGTTTACATATGACTGGAGAGTGATTGCGACATCATTCTCACCAGTATGGATGGTGACGTTTGTCCAGAATTGTCGAAGAGAGTCGGGATAGATGGTTGGATTCAAAGAAAAACAGTTCGATACGGGAATCACCATCAGATCAATAGCATCATCAAACTTAGTCCAAAAGGTCGATTTTGTGAAGTAAGCAACACAGTTGTGTCGAGGTTTGATTTGCATGGTCGCCATTAATGGAAGATGAACGTTTGGAAATCGATTTATGAAAAGTTTGAAGTTAGGGTTAGGTATTTATAGGTTATGAAACGGCTGAAAGAAAACAGCTGAAAGTTTTGGTTTTAATCATCAGTTGTTAGAAAACGACTGAAGACATGGTGTTAACTTTCAGGTGTTGTAAACAACTGAAGACTTGGTGTTTGTCATCAGTAGTTAAAAAAAACTACTGAAGACTTGTTTTGGCTTCAGCTGTTTTGAAATGAAACAACAGTTTGTTAGAAACATTGAAGAATAACTTACTCATCAGTTGTTGTCGTCAATTCACATATCACAGTTGTTTCATTTGACCTCACACTTACTCAGCAGAGTATCTGTTTTTCAGATGTTTCATTGGTCATCAGTACTTATCTATTATAACAGACGTCAGTAGTTGTAACCACTTCAGTACTTTGCAACAGATAAAGTACTTCAGTACTTTGAGGAATTTAAGCTTCAGTAGTTATGAAAAACTACTGAAGATAAAAATAGCTTCAGTACTTATTTGTGATAGCTGTATACTGATGCCATCAGTACTTTGAGCTGAGATCATTAGTAGTTGTCAATTTATTCAAGCTGCAGCATACCAAGCCTTAGCACAAGATTTTGAAAAGTTGCACTGTCTAAAGGCTTAGTAAATATATCTGCAAGCTCATCAGCACTAGGAACAACTTTGGATCAATCAAACTTTTCATAACAATCCCTGATAAAGTGATGTCTGATCTCAATATGTTTGGTCCTAGAATGCTGGACAGGATTCTTAACAATACAAAGAGCTGAAGCACTGTCCATTAGTAAAGGAGTCTTAGTCTCTGTAATGTCATAATCCAGTAATTGATTCTGAAGCCAGAGTACCTGAGATGTACAACTTGCAGCAACAATGTACTCTGCTTCAGCAGTGGATGTAGCAACAGAGGTTTTTTCTTACTCTGCCAAGAAACCAAACAGTTGCCTAGAATTGGCATCCACCAGAGGTTGATTTTCTGGTTAATTTACCCCCTGCATAGTCACTATCAGAGAACAACTTTTGCAAGAGTGCCCAGTGGAATACCAAAGTCCTAGAGATTGAGTTCCTTGCAAATATCTAATAGATCCTTTTGACTGCAATCATATGGGAATCTTTAGGTGCGCCTGAAATCTAGCACAAACACAAGTTGCACAAACATAATGTCTGGTCTAGAAGCTGTAAGGTACATCAAGGACCCAATCATACATCTGTAAAGAGTTTCATCAACATGCTTTACCTTTCTGATCAGCATCCAGTTGTGTGGAGCTGCACATGGGAGTAGAACAGGGCTTACAGTTTTGTAAATCAAACTTTTCAACAAAATCCTTGTATATTTTGACTGATGAATGAAAGTTCCATCAGCCTTGTTTGATTTGCAACCCAGAAAGAACTGTAATTCTCCCATGGCACTCATTTCAAACTTTTGTTGCATCAACTTAGTAAAGGCATCACACAACTGTGGATCAGAGGATGCAAAAATTATATCATCAACATAAATTTGAACAAGGAGCTTGTGCAAGCCTACTTTCTTATGAACAAGGTTTATCTATGGAGCCTCTAGTGAAATTATTTTGAAGAAGAAAGTTTGACAGTGTTTCATACCAGGCTCTGGGTGCTTGTTTTAGTCCATAAAGAGCCTTATCAAGCTTATACACCCAATCTGGATGTTTATGATCTTCAAAACCTGGTGGTTGGCACACAAACTTCTTCTTTTATTTTACCATATAAAAATGCACTTTTTACATCCATTTGAAAAACTTTGAGATTATGAAAGCAGCAAATAAGCTAAAAACATCTAATTGCTTCCAGTCTGGCTACAGGGGCAAAGGTTTCATCATAATCAATACCTTCTTCTTGTGAAAACCCTGTACAACCAGTCTGGCCTTGTTCTTGACAATTTGGCCTTTTTCATCAGTTTTATTCCTAACACCCATTTAGTGCCTATTGCACACTTACCTTGGGGAAGAGGAACCAGTTCCCACACTTGCTGCTTTTGAAACTGAAGAAGCTCAAGTTGCATAGCTTCAACCCATCCATTGTCTCTTAATGCAATATGATAATTCTTTGGCTCTTGCTGACTGATGAAGAGAGCATAGAAGCAAAAGTTGGACAACTGACTTCTGGTTGAAACCCCAGCATTGATGTCACCAATGATCTGAGACATGGATGATTCTTCAGTTCTTGATACTCAATAAGATCTGTGCAAGTGTTTGTAGGTGATTCAGCAGCAACAGATGGATGATCAGATTCTGGAAACCTAGATTGAGATGACAATTCAAATGAAGTAGAGGATCCAGAGATCTCATCAGCATTTGTTGTGGATGGAACTGCTGAAGCTACAGGAACATCAAGTTTAGTAGACTCAGGCAGTTGATCACTAAAACTTGCATTGATACCAACAGATGGATAACATGTTGCAGAAGATGATGGATTCACAGAATCTGCAACATTTGGAGATTGATAAGGAACATATTGCAGTATGTCCAGATCAAATAACTCCACAGGATTTTGTGGGATTTTCTCCTTTGGAGATTCATTAAACTTTACATGCAAGGTTTCTTCTACAATCTTTGATCTGCAATTAAAACTCTGTATGCTGCAAGTAGAGGAATAACCAACAAAGTACCCTGCATCCACCTTTGATTCAAACTTCTGAAGTGGATCTTTTGTGTTGAGAATATAACAGGACACCCAATGCTCTAAAGAAGGAAAATCAGAGGAGCCAATGAGTAACACTTCATAAGGAGTCTTCATCAACTTTGATTACCAAAACTCTATTTTGCACATAACAAGCTGTGTTAACAGCTTCAGCCCAAAAGGTTAGTGGCAAACCAGAATCAGCCAACATTGACCTTGCAGCTTCAATAAGGGTCCTGTTCTTTCTCTCCACCACTCCATTTTGTTCAGGAGTTCTAGGAATGCTAAACTGCCTCTTGATTCCCTTAGAGAAATAAAATCATCAAGTGTGTGATTTCTAAACTCTGTGCCATTATCACTCCTCACACACTTGACAGAAAAGAATACTGCTTTTCCACATGCAACACAAAGTAGATATATAATTGCACCAGCCTCATCTTTTGAATGTAAGAAGAAGGTCCATACAAATCTGGAATAATCATCCACAATAACAATTACCAGATATTTTTCTTTTCATACCATCACTCTTACTGGACCAAAAAGATCCATATGCAGTAATTGCAAGCAGCAGTGGACTTTGGTTCTTCTATTGGAGGGAATGATACTTTATGTTGCTTTCCTTTTAAACACAAGCAGAGCAGTTGTCATCACATTTGAACTCCTTTAATGGCAGACCTCTCACTAACCATGAAGGATCAGCTGGTTCATGTTTCTAAGATTCACATGACCAAGCCTTCTGTGCCAAAAGCAGATTCCTGAGGAGGAGGCCTTGGAGAAACATGGATGGATGCCTTTTAGATCAATTTTCTTTGATAAGTCTAAGGCATATACTCTTCCAATCCTGTTGGCTTTCAGGAGAGTATGTTCATCCAATATCTTGTCAATCATATTCAAAACATGAAAGACAGAATTCGACAGTTTTGACTGGTGAAAGTGCAACATGCCCTTTATCACACATTTGACTGACACTCAACAAGTTATACTTGAGATTCTCCACATGGTTGACATCATCAAACCTTATTTCTCCATTTGAAACAAAGCCTTTCCAATGATGTAACCCTTAGCATCATTACCAAAAGATACAAATCCCTTCTTTCTTTGAGAGTAGTCATGAAGAAGAGATCTGCTCCAGTCATATGCATAGATCCTCCACTTCCACATACCAGATGCTTCTATGGCATGTTGAAGACCCTGCATATATCACAACAACTAGTAGCTTTTGAGACCCAAACCTTTTTGGTTTTGGGGTCTTCTCATCAACAGCTTTTGTACTAACTGATTTGTCATGATAACAGCCTTTGAAGATGGAGATGGTGCTGAAAAGGATTCCTTTGATTTTGGCTTAGGTTTCCTTTTCAGTGGTTTAATCACAGGTACATCTATTTGGTTAACTCTCCCCAATAGATGTTGAACCATCATAACAAGTTGTTTCTGATTGTTGTGTTAAAGCTTTCAGTTCAGCAGACACATCAGAACTTGTTTTGGAATGATTCCTATGAGACCCATGTCCTCCTTTTGAAAGACACAGACTTAGTCTGTTGTTTTGATACTCTTTGAGGAGTATTTTCAGCTGTTTATGATAAACCTCTTTCTTCTATTTAGATTTTTGTGAAGACTTTGGTGTATCAGGTTGAGATGTTGGTGGCACAAATCTGGTTCAAATTCATCTTTCATTTTATTATTTTCTTTTGATGATTTTACCTTGTTAAATTTGGAACCTTTCTGTACCAACATTCATCAGTGAGATGATTGAATAAACCACATATTTCACATGGCTTTTTCTTCATCTTCTGTTGATCAGCTGCTGAAGAAGATGAAACTACTGAAGGTGTGTTCTTCAGTACTTTCTTCCTTTCAGTACTTATGTGAAGTACTGAAGGATTTGTAACAACTGAAGACTTGTTCTTCAGAGATTTTTCTATCAGTACTTTTGGATTTCCTGATAGATTCTTCTCAGCAGATGTCAAACCATGTCTGGTTTCATTTGGCTTGAAATGTTCTTCAGGTGTTGTTATTTGCTCTTTGGTACTTTGAGTACCTTTTGAGACAACACCTGAAGGACTCAGCTTTCTTTGATCATGTGTTCATCAGCAGTAGGACTCCCAGACTGATTAGCTGAGGTACTATTACTGACTTCATCCTCTGATTGTACATTATTACTTGAGGATGAGACACATGATGATGTGGTTTGGGATTGATTTCACCTTCAGATTTTACTTCTGTTTTGGGGGGTTGAAATCTGTAGGAGGTTCAGTGTGATTGTATCCAATCCCAAACTTCACATTTGAAGCAGTTTGCTTACTGAGAAGCATTTCAAACCCTTTGCAAGATGTTTACCCAGCGTTCACACTCCACTTGAGTAGCTGCAAGTGTTTCTTTAGACTCTTGTGATTTTCTAAGATGACCTCTACCTTAGCCTTTCATCAAATTTGGCATTTTAATTTGTAAATCTCATCATCTTTTTTCTTTAAAACAGACTCAAACTCAGCTTTTCTTTTGGAAATCACTTTCTCTAGGTCAAGATTTTGATTAATTAAAGCTACATTTGCTTCTCTAATGGAGGCAAAAGCAGCTATGCATGACTCAGAACACAACTTGGCCTTAGCCTCAGAAAGATACTTGTGGTACCTGTGATGATGAAGCATTTGAGCTTGAACCACCAGTAGACTCCAGGGCCATAAGAGCAAGATTTCCAAAGGATTTTCACCACCATGTTGACCAGCACCAGAAAACTTTGTTCAGAATAACAGAAAGATCATCTGGTAAACTACTCCAGTCAACAACACCAGGAGTGAAAAAGCTTTGATGATGATTGAGATTGAGATTGATTGAGATTGTTGGCTTGATTGAGATGGTTGAGGCTCAGGTAGGGCATGTGATTGTTGAGCTATGGGTACAGGAACCTGATTGGACTGTGGCATGTAAAAACAGGGATAAGGATATGGCATTTGACTTGAGGAACAAAAATATGCCGGAGATGATGATTTTGTGAATGATGACCAGAACTGGTAGAATGTGCCCTTTGTTTTGTGAATTATTGCTTGGAAAAGTCACAAAGGTTGCAGAAGAGTTAGATCCAGATGATTTACACTCTCTTGCAAAATGTCCAAGTCTATGGCACTTGTGACACCTCAACTTGCTTTGTCAAAACCAACTTTGGTTTTTCCAGAGAGACCAGAGAATTTCTACCTGTCCTTTTGTAAAATTTTTGAGATCTGAATTAACTAATGCCATTTGGCTCAAAATCCATCTCTTCCAAATCTCAACAATACCTTTCAAATCATCCATCAAAAAGCCAGATTGTCACTATTACATATTACATCCTGAATTACCATCATACCAGCAAAAGCATGATCTTCCACTGTTTGAAGAGAAATCAATATGCTCATCATATGAACTTTCTGATGTAGATTTTTTGACTCATGACCAACCAGAGCAGTATTCCCTGGTACAAAGTCACAGTGAGCTTCCCAGATGAAGTCAGTTTTTTCTTTCTGTCTATCTCTCTTTCAAATGTAAGCAGTTTCCATGAGTTGGGTGAGAGATAGATTATCTAGATTTGCACTGGAGCGTAGGACAATGGTATATGTGTCCCATCTCTCAGGCAGGGATCTGAGAAATCTGTTGTTCATCTGACTGTTTGTATATTCATGTTTAACCATTTTCAACTCAGATATCAAACATGAGAATCTCTCAAACTGTTGAGTCAGTAACTCACCCTTTCTATGAGAGAATGTCTCATATTGCTGGGCAAGGATTTCTCTATTATTTTCTAAGACCTCATTAGTTCCTCCAAATTGTTCTTTCAAAGCAACCCAGAGGTCATGAGCAGATTCATGATGCATAAGTCTAGAATAGATTTCATTAGGCAGTGCCATGGCCAGAATTCCATGGGCTTTAGCATCAATTTCAAACAGTTTCAGATCATCATCTGAATATTGCTCTTTCTTCTTCGGAACCATTTCATTGGTTTCTGGATTACTCACCATAGGCTTATATGGTCCATGAACCACAGATTTCCAACAACCTGAACTATTAACAGACATGTGATGGAGCATTCGTCGTTGCCATATGTTGTACTCACTCCTAACAAGCATCGGAGGCTTTGTTGAGGAGCCAGTATTGTGAGGATCATTGATGGATGTAGCCATTTTCACCAATTCAAACAGATTTAATAACAATTAGACGAACCTAACTCAAAACTCAACAACAAAATTTGAAATAAGAAGAATCTCAAATTGATTTACAGAAAGCAATAGAAAAACAAACTCTATAACCAATTCTTGCAAATTTGTCAATTCAATCAAACTGAGATATCTAACGAACAGTTTCAATGATCAATTGTTAAACCGATCAATGATTAACCTGCTATGATACCATTTGAAGGGATAGAGATCTAGTTTGATCAATTAGAATACGATTTGCAGCGGAACAACACACGAATTAGACTAAATTCTAGCAAGAATAATATGAGTATTCAATCAAACAGTAACGGTTATAGAGAGAGTTTTCTGCAAAAGGAATATTTTCATTCATGCACAAACTTCCCATATCGGGAAATTAGGTCAACATACCTTTTATAAGGAATGTGACATCAGCTGACGTCACATGATAGTGACATCTAACTGATTTATACAAACAACTGAAATAAAACTAAACTACTGAAGATGTCCACAACAACTGAGGACACCTTCATTAGAAGCTAAGTATAAACAACATTATAACTACTGAAGTTATAACATCTGAAGTATAAGAACTTCAGATGTTTTACATGATATAAAACTACTGATTAAAACTACTGAAATGTAAACCATCACAACTACTGAAGAGAACTACTTCAGCTGTTGTGAGAACTACTGAGAACTTGATCTTCAGACTTTGTCTTCAGCATTTGTCCTTCAGACTTTGTCTTCAGACTTGCTCTTCAGACTTGTCTTCAGACTTTGTTCTTCAGACTTTGTCTTCAGCATTTGTTCTTCAGACTTTGTCTTCAGCATTTGTTCTTCAGACTTTGTCTTCAGACTTTGTTTTCAGACTTGTTCTTCAGATTTTGTCTTTCAGCAGTTGTAGATCACTTCAGTTATTTTGATGTCTGTGGGACTTAAAGGTTTTTATCTGGCTCATTGGTTCTTTTGGTCCAACAATGGCCAACATGCTGGGCGCATGGGCCACTATTTAGGCGCATGACCCACTCTTGGGCGCATGGCTAACACTTAGGCGTCTGGCCACTCATGCTGGACGCATGGCCCTTTGTTTGGGTGCATGAACCACTGTTCATGTTCAACAAAACATTCTGAAATATTTCTATATTATCAACATCACCCGATTATCATTCTAATCATACCCAACACAAATCTAACATACAAAGGCCATCTAAGCATGCTAATCATCATCACTAACCCATAATCAACACTATAACATACATACATACATACATACATCATTTCGAACATAAAGCTATAAACCCACAGTTTCTTTCAAAATGTTTACTAGTATGCATAATAGCCCCAAATCAATTGAAAATCAGTAAAAAAGAGATTCTAGAAACTCACCTTGAGCAGCCTTTGAGCGACACACTTCAAGTTGGAGACCCACCTTCGATTCAACTCTTGAATCCAGAAAACAAATACTAAACATCCAGAACTTCGGTCAAGACTCGAAACACCAGCTGTTTGAAGTGCTTCTTCCACTTTATCTCTCTAGAACCGGGGCTCTCTCTTCTTCTTCTTCCTCCGAGAGCAAAAGCAGCTTTCTGCTTTGATATGGCGACCATGCCCCTCAAATCCTTAAAATAATAAGTTTGTACTTTGTACACTTTATCCCCCTCCACTTGTGCACAATTTCTATTCTTCCATTACTTTTCTTTTCCTTCCGTTTAAATGAAATTAGGGGTGTTACAAGTCTACCCCCTTAAAGAGGTTTCATCCCCGAAACTGTCGCTTCTCGAACAGTTACGGGTACACTGTCTCACTTATTCTTTGATTTTGCATTTAAACTTAGATCCCTTTAGGCTTCACTGCACCCACACAAGTGAAACCATCATCCTCCTTAGCCTATTCTCTTCTTCTTATTAGTAATGGTCACCAGTTGCTTCTCGTGGTTGGATACTTTGTCCATCTTAGTGTTCTCTGGTAGCATGATCATATCCTCATCGGTTGAGCTCTTTCTTAGACGAGATGCATGGAACATCATATGAATTCCACTTAACTCATCAGGTAGCTCCACTCGATGTGTCACTTCTCCTACCTGAGCAACAACTGGGAATGACCCTCTACACTTTAGTATTAGCTTTACTCGACTCCAACCAAGCAATCCGCTTTCCTGGTCGAAGCCTCCTCATAATTCATTGTTGTAGGTCGTCATCGAACTCTGGTGTGCACGTTGAGCAATCCATCTTCTTGCAACACTTGGAGTTTGAGTCATAGACTACTGATCAACTCACCCGAGATGCATGTCTACCTACCTATGTCTATCTTGAACAGCCTAGCAGGAACAAGCACTCTCTCTCAATTCTATCGCGCAATCCTCTAGGGCATTAGGTACCTGGTAGACTTACTATTAACAATTCTTACATCGAAGGGCTCATCGATCTTCCTACCCCTAACGTGCAATATCACAGAAAATAGCGGCAACAAAACTACTACTACTAGCGTCACAATTAAAGCATAGATGCATAAATCTAAACTTGCAAGAACGTACCTGACGTTACTCGGAGTCTGACCTAGCCTTCTCTTGGTCATAGCGAAGGCTCTAGCCTTCACCCTCTGTTCTCCTTCCTCGTACCGGAGCTTCCTCCGATCTTCTTCACTCCCGAACCTTTCGCCCTCGGCTTCTTGCAATCCCTGCTCATGTGACCTTCCTCACCACAGGAATAACACCTCCCTATACCGTAGTTCTTCGCCACATGTCCGGTCCTCCCACAACAGAAACAGGCATTGCCCCCCTATCTACATTCCCTGGGGTGCCTGTGTCCACACTTGTCACACCTTTTCAACCCCGCACCAGTTATGACCACACGCTGATCATCCACTCGTGCACCTTTGCCACCTGGAGCGGCTCCGCCACGTCCCAATCGCTTCCCGTTCCATTCTTGATCACCCTCTCATTTCTTGCTACTTTCAGTCACCATCATAGATCTTTCATCATACAATCTCCCCGCCAAATCAACTGCCAACCTAAATGTGCTCGGTCAGGCAGCGATCATGTGCCTACGGATGTCCGCCGCAAGCCCTGAATGTACCTCTTGATCTTTCGTGAAAGAGGTGTCACTTGATACGGCACCAGACGTGCCATCTCGTTGAATTTAACTGTATATTGCTGATGTGTCATCGTGCCCGCCTCCAGTTGCAGGAACTCCCTCTCAACTTTATCCATCTCACGATGAGGACAGAACTTCTCAATCACCAGCCTTTTCAACTCCGGCCATCTCATCCTTCCGATAACCCTGCTTCCCTCACCTGGACAATATGGTCCCACCAACACAGGCTAAGTCCATAAAAGAGTGGGCAGGAAACTTTACTTTCTGATCCTCCCGACACTCACTGATATTCAATACAGCTTCCATCTCTCTCACCCATCTGAGTAGTAGCAGCAGTATCGTTTCCATCAAAAGTGGGGGATTGCATCGTTGAAACGCCCCATAACTACAGCCTTGTGCCACCTCTGGCGTAGGCTCTTCCTCTTCGTCATCGAAGAAAACCGTTTCAGTCTCAGGTCGTCTCCTTTCACCCGAAGATCTACCCCTTCCTGTCTCTCCTCATCTCTAACAGCCTTTATACTTCGTCAACCACAGACGGTAGGATCGTCTGCATGACCTGATGCACTTCCTCCATGACGGCCTCTTTCATCGAGGCCCTCTGATTAGCATTCTCATCACCGCCCTCCTAATGAGGGGTCTTGGGTTCTTCATGGACTACTCTTTAGCCCTAGACCTCCTCTTGTGACCCGTGGTTCAGCACCACGTCCACCACCACCTCCTCCTTGTGAAGCTTTCGAAGATCTACCACCAGCCATCTTCTAACACACTATAAGATTCAAACTAACAACCATTCAAGTAATAACTAATTTATGTCAAGTAGTAAGTCTCTAATTACAGTGGCCAGTTATGATTAGCCACTACTTTACCTTCATACCCCAAGCATCTCTATCCTGACTTAATTAGTATCTAAATCTCACAATAGCACACAAGCCACTAACATGCGCACATAATCCGGTTAACGTTAACTTATGTTGGACCAAAAGAACCAATGAGCCAAGATCAGAAAACCTCTAAGTCCCAATGTATCACAACAACTGCTGCGGAAAGCCTCATCAGCAGTTTGACAAGTGCTGAAGACTTCAACAGCTGAAGATCAAGTGCTGAAGACTTTAACAGCTGAAGAACTAAAGTGCTGAAGTACAACAGCTGAAGAACACAAGTACTGAAGCTGAACAGCTGAAGAACACAAGTGCTGAAGCTGAAAGACCAAAGTACTGAAGTACACAGCTGAAGAGTTTACAAGTGCTGAAGATCAACAACTGATGTACAAAGTCTGAAGACAAAGACTGAAGACATCAGCTGATGACATCTACTGAAGTCATCAGCTGATGAAACACCTGAAGGCAAAGTCTAAAGATCAAGTACTGAAGCCTCAGTAGTTTGTCACAACTGCTGAAGAGTACTTCTTCAGTAGTTGTGATATCAGTAGTTTTATATATTCTGGTTTCAGTAGTTTTATGTTTCAGTAGTTTTGTAAAACGACTGAAGAGCTTGTTCTTCAATCGTTTTGTAGTTTCAGTAGTTCTAATCAGTAGTTTTATATTCTGCACTTAACACTCTGATATGTTCTCAGTAGTTGTGAACATTTCAGTAGTTTGTTAAGATTTAGTTATTTTTGTAATAGATCTGCCAGTTGTCACTTTCCGTGATAACAGCAGTGATTGTTGCACTCTATATAAGGAGTGACAACCTATTGTAATAGTGTGAACGGGAATGATATGAATGATTTGATAAAATATTCTATATCTATAAACATTCCTTGAATCAGAAATATATATTCTCTCACTATAACCGTATGTGCTCTTAATGCATACAAGTATCGATTACTTGCTACAATTTGTCTAATTCTGTTTGTATTCCGCTGCTTTGAACTCTAATACATCAAACTTGTGATCGCTGATCCTGTCAAATGGTATCAGAGCCGGTTCATCATTGATCGATCTAATAATTGATCATTGAAACTGCTATTCAAGATCCAAGTTTGATTGAATTAGCTTTTGTTTTGCAAGAAACGGTTATAGAGATTGAATTTTTCGTATTCCTGGTCATTCATCCTGAGATCTTTTCTTGGTTTTCATTGAGTTTGTTGTGGTCTGTTTAAAACTTTTAAAAGCTTGATCAAATTGTTTTTGAACTGAAAATGACTACTCCCTCCAATGATCCTCACAATACTGGTTCCTCAACCAAGCCACCAATGCTGGTTAGGAATGAGTATAACATATGGCAACGACAATGCTCCATCACCTGTCTGTTAACAGCGCAGGTTGTTGGACATCAGTGTACATGGTCCACACAAGCCTATGGTGAATAACCGGAAACCAATCAAATGGTTCCGAAGAGGAGGGAGCAATACTCAGATGAGGATAAGAAGTTGCTTGAAATTAATGCAAAAGCCCATGGAATTCTGGCCATGGCACTGCCCAATGAAATCTATTCTGGGCTAATGCATCATGAAACTGCCCATGACCTCTGGAATGCCCTGAAGGAACAATTTGGAGGAACAGATGAGGTCTTGGCAAATAATAGAGAAATACTTGCCCAACAATAAGACATTCTCTCATAGAAAGGGTGAGACACTGACTCAACAATATGAGCGGTTCTCTTGTTTGATCTCTGAACTAAAAGGTCAAACTTGAGTACACAAATATTCAGATGAATAACAGATTTCTCAGATCACTGCCTGAGAGATGGGACACATATACTATTGTCCTACGCTCCAGTGCAAGTTTGGACAAACTATCTCTCACCCAACTCCATGGGAAACTGCTCACGTTTGAGAGAGAGATAGAACAGAAGAGAAAGATGTCTTCATCTGGAAAGCTCACTGAAGACTTTGTACCAGGCAACACTGCCTTGGTGGGTCATGAGTCAGAATATGCTTCATCTGAATGCCAGTATGATGAGCACATTAATTTCTCTTCAAGCACTTCTGATTCTGCATTTGTGAGTGTTGATGGTCAGTTTACTGGGTGTAATAATGACAATTTATGTTTCATCATGGATGATCTCAAGGGGATTGATGATGACGACTTAGAAGAGATGATATTTTGAGCCAAATGGCCCTGATAAATATCAGATCTCAGAAGTTCTATAAGAACTGGAAGAAAATTCCCAGGATTCTCTGGCAAAACCAAAGTTGGTTTTGACAAGAGCAAGTTGAGGTGTCACAAATGCCAAAGCTTGGACACTTTGCAAGAGAGTGTAGATCAACTGGATCTAACTCCACTGCACCCTTTGTGACTTTTCCTGGAAATAGTCAACAACACAGAGGGCAACATCCTGTCACTTCTAGTCATCATCCTCAACAACAATCTCGGCATATTTTGTTCCTCAGGGTCAAATGCCATATCCGTACCCTTGTTATTACATGCCACAGTCAAATCAAGTTCAAGTTCCCATGGCACCACAACCTCATGCACTACCAGAACCTCAGCCATCCCAATCTCATCAACAAACTCAACCCAACAACACAGCTTCTTCACCCCAGGAGTTTTGACTGGAGCAGTTTACCAGATGACATGTCTGGTCATGACCAACTGTTCTCAGGTGCTGGTCAACATGGTGGTGACAGTCCTTTTGGGAATCTAGCTCTTATGGCTTTGGAGTCTGCTGATACTTCATTTTCTAATGCCTCTACACCTCAGGTATCACAGGTATCTTCTGAGGCAAAAGCTAAATTATGTTCTGAACCATGCATAGCAGCATTTGCTTCCATTAGAGAAGCAAATGTAGCTCTAATTAATAAGAACATTGAGCTAGAACAATAATTTCCAAAAACAAAGCTGAATTTGAGTCTGTACTTAAAGATAAAAATGATGAGATTTACAAACTGAATTGCCAAATAATTGATGATAAGGCTAGAGAAGAGGTACTTCTAGAGAAGTACAAAGATCTCAAAGAAACCCTTGCAGTTACCCAGGTAGAGTGTGATAGATGGGTACAATCATGCAAAGGTTTTGAAATGCTTCTTAGTAAGCAATCTGCTTCAAATGTGAAGTTTGGAATTGGTTACAATCACACTGCTCCACCTACAGATTTTACCCCAAGAGCAGAGGAGAATCTGATGGTGAGAGTGATAACCAATCCATCACATCATGTGATCTACTTTCTGATGCACAGCACAATCAGAAGTAGCAGTCAGCCAGCAAGCCCTCTTTGAACCTATCAGCTGATGTTGATGGTTCAAATGCTGACACTCACATGATCAATGAGTTGATCAACTCAGGAGTTATTCTGAAGGTCCTGAAAGGACTAGAGATAAGGATTTAACACCTGAAGTTCAACTTCAACTGCTGACAGTACTGAAGAGAAGAAAACTGCCAGTAGAAAGAGTTTGAAGACTACTAAAGAGCAGTCAAGAAGCAAACAATGCTTCCAAAGCATTGAAGAACAAGTCTTCTGTTGCTTCACCCTCTTTAGTTGATGATCAACCTAAGATGAAGAAGAAACCATGTGAAGTATGTGGTTTGGTCAATCATCTTACAGATGATTGTTGGTACAAAAGAGGTTCCAAACTCAAACAAAAAGAAGAATTAAAGAGAAAATGGTAAAAATGAAAACTGAGTTTGAGACCACATTTGTATCAGCAACATCAAATCCTGTAACCCTTAAGTCCTCAAAGAAATACAAAAAGGAAGGGGTTAATAGGTGACAGCTGAGAGTGCTCAGAAGAAGAAGGTGCAACATAGGAACTTATTAAACTCCACTGGCAATGTGTCGGATGAGCTGAAAGCTTTATCAAAAATCAGACATAGCTGGTAATGATGGTTCAACATCTGTTAGGCAGAGTTAACCAACTAGGTGCTCCTATGTTGAAACCACAGAAAAGGAGGTCCAAGCCAAAGGACTCCTCTTCTACACCATCTTCTTCCTCTCAGGCTGTTGTTCCAAATAAACCTGTTAGTTTACCATCTATTGATGAGACCAGGCCCAAAACCAAAAAGGTTTGGGTCTCTAAAACTAACTGATTGTTATTCTTGCAGGGTTTCAACATGCCAAAGTAGCATCTGGTATGTAGACAGTGGGGGATCTATGCACATGACTGGGAACAGCTCTCTTCTTCATGACTACTCTTAAGGAAAGAAAGGATTTGTTTCTTTTGGCAATGATGCTAGGGGTTACATCATTGGTAAGGGCTTTGTCTCCAATGGAGAAATCAAATTTGATGATGTTAATCATGTGGAAAATCTCAAGTACAATCTCTTGAGTGTCAGTCAAATGTGTGATAAAGGCCATGTTGCTCTTTTCACCAGTCAAAACTATAGGATTCTGTCATCCAAAGTTTTGCACTTGATTGACAAGGTGTTGGATGATCACACTCTCCTGAGAGCCAACAACAGGAAGAGTGTATGCCTTAGATCTTTCTAAGAAATAGATCTCAAAGGCAATCCTTGCCTATTTTCGAAAGCCTCTTCTCAAGAATCTAAACTGTGGCACAGAAGGCTTGGTCATGTTAATCTCAAAAACATGAATCAGCTTACCCACATAGTTTAGTCAGAGGCTTACCAATAAAGGAGTTCACTTGATGAAACCTGCACTGCTTGTTTAAAAGGAAACAGCACAAAGTCTCATTTCCTCCTATTGAAGTGCCTAAGTCCACTGCCTGCTTGCAATTACTGCATATGGATCTATTTGGTCCTGTGAGAGTAATGAGCATGGCAAAGAAGAAATACTGTCTGGTAATTGTGGATGATTACTCCAGATTTGTGGACTTTCTTTCTACATTCAAAGGATGAGGCTGCTCAGAAGATTATTCACTTTGTGTTGTATATTGAGAAGCAGTATTCCCTTCCACTCAAGTGTATTAGGAGTGACAATGGAACTGAATTCAGAAATCATACACTTGATGACTTCTATCTTTCAAAGGGGATCAAAAGGCAGTTTAGCATCCCAAGGACTCCAGAACAAAATGGAGTAGTGGAGAGAAAGAACAGGACCCTCATTGAAGCTGCAAGGTCCATGCTGGCTGACTCAGGTTTGCCACTGACCTTTTGGGCTGAAGCTGTCAACACAGCTTGTTATGTGCAAATAGAGTTTTAGTAAATCAGAGGTTGATGAAGACTCCATATGAAGTCCTCCATCATTTGGCTCCTCTGATTTCATTTTTCAAAGCATTTGGGTGTCCTGTTTTATTCTCAACACAAAGGATCAACTCCATAAATTTGATCCTAAGTGGATGCAGGGTATTTTTGGTTATTCATCTACTTGCAAGGCATACAGAGTCTTCAACTGCAGAACAAGATGTTGAAGAAACTCTACATGTTAAGTTCAATGAATCCCAAAGGACAAGATTCCGCAAAGCCCTGTGGAGTATTTGATTTGGACATACTGCAATATGTTCCTTATCAAACTCCTGCTGTTGCTCCTGTCAACAGTTCACCACCTGGTGGTACTGCTGGTATGATGATGATGATGATTGCAGACTACTCACCTCTTCAGGTTTAGTGATCAACTGCCTGATTCAGCTAGACCTGATGTTCCTGTAGCTCCAGTAGCACCATCCACAACAAATGCTGATGAGATCTCTTTGAATTCAACTTCCTTTGAATTACCATCCACTGATTGGTTTCAAGGAAATGATTCACCATCACCATCTGTTACTGCTGAGCCAGCTACAACACTTGCACAGATCTCATTGTGTATCAAGATCTGAAGAATCACCCTATGACTCAAATCATTGGTGATATCACTGCTGGAGTATCAACAAGAAGTCAATTGTCAAATTTCTGCTTCTATGCTCTCTTCATCAGTCAGCAAGAGCCAAAGAATTATCACATTGCTCCTTAAAGGACAATGGATGGGTTGATGCCATGCAGCTTGAGCTTCTTCAGTTCAAGAAACAGCAAGTGTGGGAACTGGTTCCTCTACCTCCAGGTAAGTGTGCAATAGGCACTAAATGGGTGTTTAGGAACAAAACTGATGAAAATGGGCTTATTTTTAAGAACAAGGCCAGACTGGTTGTTCAGGGGTTTACAAGAAGAAGGTATTGATTATGATGAGACCTTTGCCCCTGTAGCCAGACTGGAAGCAATTTGATTGTTTCTAGCTTATGCTGCTCATCAAAACCTTAAAGTTTTTCAAATGGATGTCAAAAGTGCATTTTTGTATGGAAAAATTAAAGAAGAGGTTTATGTATGTCAACCTCCAGGCTTTAGGACAATAAACATCCTAATTGGGTGTATAAGCTTGATAAGGCTCTTTATGGGTTAAAACAAGCTCCTAGAGCCTGGTATTAGACATTATCAAATTTTCTTCTGGAAAATAATTTCACTAAGAGACTCCATAGATAAGAGTTTATTTATAAGAAAGCTGGGTAGCATAATCTACTTGTTCAAATTATGTAGATGATATCATTTTTGCATCCTCTGATCCAAAGTTGTATGATGCTTTACAAAGTTGATGCAACAGAAGTTTGAAATGAGTGCCATGGGAGAGTTACAATTCTTTCTGGGGTTGCAAATCAAACAAAAGGCTGATGGAATTTTCATTCATCAGTCCAAATACACAAAAGATCTTTTGCAAAAGTTTGATTTACAAAACTGTAAGCCTTGTTCTACCCCATGTGCAGCACCACACAACTGGATACAGATCAGAAAGGTAAAGTGGTTGATGAAACACTTTACAGATGTATGATTGGGTCCTTGATGTATTTAACAGCTTCTAGACCAGATATTATGTTTGCTACATGTGTTTTGCGCTAGATTTCAGGCTGCACCTAAAGAGTCTCATCTGATTGCAGTCAAGAGGATCTTTAGATATCTGCAAGGCACCCCATCTCTAGTTTATGGTATTCTACTGGACATTCTGGTAAATTAGTTGCTTTTTCTGACAGTGACTATGCAGGTGTAAGTTGACCAGGAATCAACTTCTGGTGGATGTCAATTCCTAGGCAACTGCTTGATTTCTTGGCAGAGCAAGAACAGACCTCAGTTGCTACATCAACTGCTGAAGCAGAGTACATTGCAGCTGCAAGTTGTACTTCTCAGGTACTCTGGCTTCAAAACCAACTTTCGGATTATGGCATTACAGAGACTAAGACTCCATTGTTAATGGATAGTGCTTCAGCTCTTTGCATTGTCAAAAATCCAATCCAGCACTCTAGGACCAAACATATAGAGATCAGACATCATTTTATAAGAGATTGTTTTGAAAAAGGTCTGATTGATCCTAAGTTTGTGCCTAGTGCTGATGAGCTTGCAGACATTTTTACTAAGCCTTTGGATAGTTCAACTTTCCAAAACCTGGTGTTAAGGCTTGGTATGCTGCAGCTAGAATAAGTGACAACTACTGATGATCTTAGTAATAAGTACTGATGATCATTAGTAACTATGTCACATATAAGTACTGATGAGCTCTTTTACCCTCAGCAGTTTTTTAAACTACTGAAGGCTAAATGTCTCACAGTACTGAAGTACTTCATCTGTTCTAACTACTGATGTAGTTACAACTACTGATGCAGTACAACTACTGCAATCAGTAAAAACAGATAAGTACTGATGTCCTATGAAACAACTGAAATCAGCCAAAAAGGCTGATGAATGTGTTGAGGACAGTATGAAACACTGAAAAGCTAAGAATTGACGAAAACAGCTGAAGAGAACTTTCTCTTCAGTCGTTTGTACAACTGCTATTTCATTCTAAACAACTGAAGCAATACCATGTCTTCAGTAGTTTTAACTACTGATGACTAATACCAAGTCTTCAGTTGTTTACAACAGCTGATGACAAAACCACTGTCTTCAGTAGTTTCATAACTACTGATGCCAAACACCATGTCTTTAGTTGTTTCATCATCTGAAGTCAAAACCACGGTCTTTAGTAGTTTTCTAACTTCTGATGCCTAACACCACGACTTCAGCTGTTTCAACGTCTGAAAGGATAATACCAAGTCAACGGTCGTTTAAAACTACTGATGACTAACACCCCATCCTTCAGTCGTTTATTACCCGCACCCTATAAATACCCCTGACCTAATCCTTCATGCTTCATCCTCTTCAAACCTAACGTTCCTCTCCAAACTTCTCTCTTCTCAATGGCGTCCATGCAAATTAAACCGCGACACAACTGTGTTGCCTACCTTACTAAATCGCCTGTCTGGGCTAAGTTCGATACTGCTATCGATCTTATGGTTCAGTCCCAATACAAAACGGCATTTCTTCTGAATCCCATACTACATGCGAATCCCTGCACCAATTTTGGATGAACGTTACTATTACCACTGGGAGAAGAACACACCATCTCTCCAGTCGATCGTCAAAAACAAAGAAGTAGTCATCACTCCTGCAATAATCCGCCAAATTCTTCATCTGAATGATGCTAGTTCTCCTGGATATCCGAAGGGCACCACAGATCTATCCTTTGCCCAACATGGATATCAAGGCGACCTCAGTGCCTCCACTATCATGAAGAAACACTTCCATGACGCTGAACGCCTAATTTTTCACACGGTGAATGTATGTTTGGCTCCTAAGACGTCGTCTTGGATCAAATGTCGACAAAATGGTAGCAGGTAATGTATTCTATTCTTGAGCAACAACCGCTAAACTTTTCAGAAATAATATTTTCGGAGCTCAAGGATATGGCTCAAAAACTAACTGCCAACTGTTGAATACTATATCCACGTTCATAATGGCCATCATTACAAACCAGCTTAATGCTGAGGGACTTGTTGGCTTGGGAGTCCCTGCTACGGCTGTTCTGCCGGAAGTATACTCCCGGCACCTCTGACCAGACACTCAAAATGGCTGCCAAGCTGCGAAAACCCACGCAGCTGGAACCCCAGCCACCACCTCCAAATCAAAAGTCCCCACCAAACCCACCAAAAAGAAACCCAAAACGGCTACTCAGGGAATTGAGTCCCCTGAGGATGCCCTGCACCACAACGCAGGATATATCCACTAGTCCAAACCCCCTAGTGGATACAATGACTCTTCCAGCCATAGCCACTCAGGCTTCCTCTCAACAGAGCCTACAGCAACCACACAAGGGGTACCTACATATCTGGGATCTTCCTCACTTGAGGAGATTGCCATTGAAAAGCACCAACCTCCCCAGGTGCACACTGCTTCTATCCCTTCACCCCAACAACCGCCCCTCACAGCCCTACTTTAATAGTTTGCAACACTGCTGACTCAACTGCACTCCTCACCCCCTCCCCAGAAACCACTTACTACTGGGAACACCTCTACACTTGAGGGGGAGGCACACAGTGCACTTGAGAACCCACAGCACAGGGGTTTACCACTTCTATCTCCTGGTGTAGATAAGGAGCTTAGAATATCTGTGAGGCTGCCACCTCTTCTGAATCAGCACATGATCAAATGAGGCTGGTAACATTGCTAAGACCTCACTAGAGGCAACAGCTGATGATGGACATTGTCCTGAGGCTGGAAGTCCCCAGTACCAAGCACAGGGGCACATGCAACAACTGGTCTACACCCAGTGCATGTAAATCCTGCTCTAAGCAGGAGGTCAGATGATTTAGTTCGGCTGATGATGACCTGGGCTTTTTCTACGATGTTCTTGCCCAGAACACAATCCTTGAAGAGAAAGTCAGTAGGCTGCAAACTCTACTTGACCAACTCTCACAAGGAGAAAGACCATCTGCCTCTACCAACCCACAGATGGCACCTTCACTTGAAGGTTCCCAAACACTGAGCCACTTCAAACTCAACCACCTGCCTCTGCTTCAGGCCCTATTTCTCAGGAACAGAACCCTCCTGAGCAAATAGGTGCTGTACTTCAAAATTCCCTCCTCTCATCACACCCATAATCACTGATATTGTGACTAAAGCCATTGATGAGAGGCTTTCCTCAACTTTACAACCCTTGATTGATGCTGCTGTACAAAAGACTCTTCTGCGGTACAAACCCCTTCCTCCAATGCATCCAAAAAGGGGGAGAGTACTGCAGTGAAAGAAAAAGAGGAAAAGAACAGAGGAAAAGAAGGAAGAGAAGCAAGCCCAAGAGGAGGAGAAAGAAAAGCAACCTCTACTCACTTACAAGCGAAAGAAAAGTGTTGATGATCAACTGCTGAAGACAAATCCTTGGAAGAGCTGGTAAAGAAGCTGACACTACACACAGCCGATCCATGGATAAAATAATTGAACAACTCTTCAGGCAGGGGTTTGATACAGCCACATTGGATAGTGAGATCAGAAGGTTGGAAGTACAAGAGATTCAGACCTGATGGGCTGGGTATGATGCTCTGGAAAAAGAGAGATTGGAAATAATGATCCGTTTATGCAAAATACTTAGGAAGATCGTAATGGAGATTCGCGCGTGGACCAGGGACAGTATTCTGGCTATAGCCACCAGAATCTGTCTGTCTGAGCAATTCAACAAAGGGATTATTGTGGAAGCCCTTGATGAGGTGGGCTGGTAAAAGGTTGGAGATGGCTAAACTCACAAAGGCGAAACTTACTACAAAGATGCTGGATCAACCTTCCCTTCCACCCACTCAACAGAGCCTACCCCTCAAATCTCCCAACCAATCTCTAAGCCAAAATCCAAAATCCTCATTCTTCAAAACCAATTCCTTCACCACAACACCAACCAATCATCCAGTGAGCCAAGCAGAGGAAGGAAGAGGAGGGAAGGAGGAAATGAGAGAGGATAAGAAGAAGAGAAGATGAGATATGTCCCACTCTCTGCTGTTCTAAGCTACCAAAACCCAAGTCAACCCACTGATCACACCGACTCACACTGACTCTCAAAGGGAAATGGTCAGAGTCAAGATAAAGATGAGAACAGCAGAAACAGCACGATGAGCAACTGTTGAAGATGGTTGACAAGGAATTTCCTCAGTCATCATCTATTCAAGAAAGGGCATCCGCTCAAAGGCTGTACACTCTCAGGCACACTTTTCAGTATCAGAAGGAGAAGAGTGAGAGTATGGCCAGACCCCAGGGTGAGTTTTAGAATGCATAAAGACTATTCCACATAGATACAATGGCCAGGTCAGAAAAACAATAGATTCTACCATCATGTTGGCCATTGTAGTCTCACCTTGGGAAATCATTGATGAATTCAAGAAAGCTCACCAAGCAAAGAAGACCCCTCAAGCTTTACTAGAAAACAAGATGATTAAGAAGGGGTTGTTATATAAAAAGCTTGAAGACATCCAGAAGAATAAGCTCCAGTTACTCCTTGAAGGCAACCATCCTGATGAATTTGTATATAGGGAGGTAACTACGGTGGAGCTGAAAATGGCAGGACCATGAAGTACTTATCAGAGTACTATGGTCCAGAGTTCTTCTTCGAAGGAGGAGTAGAAGAACTCTCTCAGGAGGAACAAGTTGTTCTCCTTGAGGCCTATGTTCGAGAGTCATACAGACTCATTATGGGGAAGTAAATCTCATGAATGGGATAACAACTCTGTGTCCAGTTCCCCAAAATAGAGTTCCCATTCATACCCTGCCAAACAAATATCTGAGATTTCTTCCCAGGCCGAACTTACATGGGTCATCTTCTCTACTGATCAAGAAGAAAAAGACCAACATTTTGCCAACAATAAGTGGGATATGATAATTTAGAGGTTTTGGCTGCATTGGTTCAGGGGGTTTGTTGGACCAAAAGAACCAATGAGCAAGATCAGAAAACCTCTAAGTCCCACATGGTATCACAACAACTGCTGAAAGCCTCATCAGCAGTTTGACAAGTGCTGAAGACTTCAAGAGCTGAAGATCAAGTGCTAAAGACTTCAACAGCTGAAGAACTAAAGTGCTGAAGTACAACAGCTGAAGAACACAATACGGAAGCTTAACAGCTGAAGAACACAAGTGCTGAAGCTGAAAGACCAAAGTACTGAAGTACAACAGCTGAAGAGTTTACAAGTGTTGAAGATCAACAACTGATGTACAAAGTCTGGAGACAAAGACTGAAGACATCAGCTGATGACATCTACTGAAGTCATCAGCTGATGAAACACCTGAAGGTCAAAGTTTGAAGATCAGTACTGAAGCCTCAGTAGTTTGTCACAACTGCTGAAGAGTACTTCTTCAGTAGTTGTGATATCAGTAGTTTTATATTTCTGGTTTCAGTAGTTTTATGTTTCAGTAGTTTTGTAAAACGACTGAAGAGCTTGTTCTTCAGTCGTTGTAGTTTCAGTCGTTTCTAATCAGTAGTTTTATATTCTGCACTTAACACTCTGATATGTTCTCAGTAGTTGTGAACATTTCAGTAGTTTGTTAAGATTTAGTTATTTTTGTAATAGATCTGCCAGTTGTCACTTTCCGTGATAACAGCAGTGATTGTTGCACTATATAAGGAGTGACAACCTATTGTAATAGTGTGAATGACGGGAATGATATGAATGATTTGATTAGAAATATTCTATATCTATAAACATTCCTTGAATCAGAAATATATTCTCTCACTATAACCGTATGTGCTCTTAATGCATACAAGTATCGATTACTTTCTACAATTTGTCTAATTCCTGTTCATATTCCGCTGCTTTGAACTCTAATACATCAAACTTGTGATCGCTGATCCTGTCAACTTACTGTAACGTTTACATAAAACCTTTACCTGTAGGCACGTAGCTACTAGACTGGCCTCCCTTTCCTTTAGTCCCATTCTTAGTTTAAGATTAGGTTTTTGAAAGTATTTACCCGATTTGCTTAAACTTTTGCTCTGATACCAACTTGTAAGGCCCCGTTCCCAGGCACCTCATAGTTGGGCATTCATTGCACTTAAAACATTTTAAAACGTACGTATATTTTGCAGCGGAATTTAAAACTTTCATTAATAACTAAAAACATGTCATTTCATTCATTTACAACATTTGTTTTCATCTCAAAATACAATGACATGTCAAAATACGGATGCCAGCCTCAAAATGCTCCCAGTAGCTTATGCATCCATGCCTGCAACTCCTCAGCATCAACATGTACCTGCCAACTATCATGCATACAAAAGTCAGCGATGCTGAGTAAGTTCTAGTTTTATAATAAAACATACTTTTCTTTGTTAAAACCGTTCTTTACTTTATTTCAAATCATACTATACTTTACATCGTTAGTGATCATGCATCATACGTACATATAGATAATATCATTATTATCTTCGCCATTACATTCGTTAACTTCATTCGTTCAACGTATTATGTCGCACCCTCAAATTCCACAAACGGGGTATTACCGTTAGGCATGTGACTTCCAGGATCTCAGCCACTAGTTACACCAAACGACACGTTAACTATAAAACATAATTTACTTATAAAACTTGAATTCATCAAAGACTAGTTTTAAACGTAAACATAATAGAAGTCGCGGAAGCATAGTAAATATTAGGTGTTTAACTGGCGCAACACGCGCATACCGAATAAATAAAATTCACTGAAAAACGTTAAATAAATCACGTGGATAATAATGCATGAATGAAATGCTCCTAAACGTGCGCATCTTGTGAACCTGAAAGAAACATGCTAAGGTGTCAACACAAGGTTGGTGATTCCACAGGTTTTGATAAATTGAACATAACAGTAAACTGATGCAGTAATCAAAAATAATATTAGTAGATAGCTAGTCTGCTCAACAAGTTACTAAGTGTATGAAGATCGCAACCGACGCTGACAACGTAAAGAATGCCTCGGCTATGAACACCGGTCACAGCAACAGAATTAGGTCAATTAAACACCCGTTTGACGAACGTTGTGCTAGCATGACTAGCCCGGGTGGGGTTTGTCAAACCCAGTAGATCTACTCAGAATTACCTCGCTAGAGTACATATATTAACGGTTCGAAAGTGAGGACTTAAGCATGGTGTCACACTAGTAAACAAGCGATATTAAAGTAATACTGATCAGGTGAAAATACGTTTAGAACACACGTTTCTTTCACCCCAAAGAAAGTAAGTAAAGTGGGGCTGAGAACTCACCTCGAGTGCGTTGCAACCAATAAGTGTAAGCACAAAGAATTGGATTCCAATTAACCTGTGTTTCATGTAATATATATAAATAATATTAAATACTAAGAATTTGGCGTATGGTTTCATGTTCTCGGTTTGGGTTTAGGTCGGTCATTAGCGTTGCAATCATGTTCGTATACAAAAACAATTTTATACGACGCACTACATGTAGCCATAATATACACCCGTGCATGCAATATAAGATTTATAACCCAAACATAACGCCAAAATCAAGACACACCAATTATACCCATTTTATACGCAACACCATCACTCGTGCATATCTACCATTACCAAGATGGAACACCCACAATAAAACTTTAAACATACTCCAATACACACATATACCATACATAACCCTTTATTTTGATAATTAATGCACTATCATTGTAATTTCAATGACCCAAGTGGACCCTTGCAAGCTTCCATTCGGCATTATCACTAGAACCCACCCCATGTGGCTGCCTTACTCACCCATGTGTCCAACACACACCTCATGCACCTATCTACAACATACAACCATACATATACTACATTCCATGCTGAACACACACATGCATATAACCGTAACATACACACATATTGCTAACCAAAATTTAGTACCAACACACCACCCGAACAAACAAGAATGAAATATATATATACGTACATAATTACACCATACATGAATAGGTACCGTACGCAACCGACTCCCACAACCAACACTTCCAAGAGTCAATAAAATTGCAGGAACATGCAATATACACACATTTATATAAATATATATATATAGCATAAACATATAGATATACATCGCAGGACATCTATATATCTAAAGACGCACACGCACACACTGTAAAACACGTATATAACCAGTTAACGCAGCCGCATCAAGCCCAACCAACCCAAATTAGAACCGTTACCGACGCGTAATGTACCGAATCGAGAATTAACGAGAGAAAGAACCATACCGACGATATACAGGGCTGTTCCGATCACCGTTCACAACTGTCGATGTAAACGATCCGAGCTCGTGCGGTTGTGAACGACTAGGGCTTCCGGAAACGATCCACGTGGTACGTTAACGTGCTCGCGGTTCGGGGAAGCGTTGAAGAACTTGACCGGAAATACAAGATTGTGGAGGAGAATCTTGCGCACAGATGATGAATTAGCGACGGTAGTGAGGGTAAGGTGAATTAGGGTTACGAAGATGAAGATGGTGATATGGGGTTGGTTACGGGAATGCTTATTTAATTTATTTGGTTGTATTGCTTCTTTTGCAATTTGGCACAATTGCCCCTTTCACTTGGTCTAATTGACATTTCATGCTAATAATTTTGGTTTGTATTTTGTATGTTAATAATTGTTCAATTTGATATTTATAATAATAATTATTATTATTGAATGGTATAATAATTTGGTTAAACAATGAATAATCAAGATATAATGGAGATAGATTAGATTAAGGGGCAAGATTAACATGAAAAATCGGGTTGTCACATCATCCCCTTGTTGAAGGAGTTTTCGTCCCGAAAATTAGAACATCAGGTTCACAAGTAAATTTTCGCAAATAAACCCAAAATAAAGAAACGTAAGTTTTCGCAAGAATTATGACATCATCCCCTTGTTGAAGGGAATTTCGTCCCGAAATTTAAAGAAAGATATCTTAAAAATGGATACCTTGGGAAGTAGATGCCTGATCTTTGAACAGTTGTGGGTATTTCTTCTTCATTTGATTCTCGCGTTCCCAGGTAAACTCTGGTCCACGCTTTGAATTCTACCTAACGCGCACAATGGGAATTTTGCTACGCTTTAGGGTTTTGACTTCTCGATCCATAATCTCAACTGGTTCTTCAATGAAACGAAGCTGTTCATCAATCTCCAGTTCCTCTAGCGGAATGACGAGTGAGTCATCAGATAAACACTTCCTCAGATTAGACACGTGGAACATGTTGTATATTCCACTGAGCTCTTCCGGTAAACTCAGTTGATAGGCTACTGGACCAACCCGTTTGACAATCTCAAACGGTCCAACGTACCTAGGGTTTAGTTTACCATGCTTTCCAAAGCGTATCACTCCTTTCCAGGGTGAGACTTTTAAGAGTACTTTATCACCAATCTGAAATTCTAATGATTTACGACGCTTGTCGGCGTAACTCTTTTGTCGATCACGTGCCGTCGCCATACAGTTACGTATCTGCACGATCTTCTCAGTCGTCTCGTGCACAAGCTCAGGACCTGTAAGTTGGCTTTCTCCAACTTCTGCCTAACAAATAGGTGATCGACACTTACGTCCATACAGTGCCTCAAATGGTGCTGCTTTGATTGAGGTGTGATAACTGTTATTATAGGAGAACTCAACCAATGGTAAGTGAGTTTCCTAATTACTACCAAAGTCGATCACGCAGGCACGTAACATATCTTCTAATGTCTGAATCGTACGCTCACTCTGACCATCGGTTTGCGGATGATACGCAATACTCATATCCAGCCGCGTTCCCAATGATCGTTGTAATGATTGCCAGAAGTGAGAAGTGAATCGAGCGTCACGATCAGATATGATAGACACTGGCACACCATGCCGGGAAACTATTTCTCTTAGATAAATCCGTGTTAACTTATCCATCCGATCAGTCTCTCGGATTGCTAGGAAGTGAGCGGATTTTGTTAAGCGATCTACTATGACCCATATGGTATCGCATCCGCTGGGAGTTCTTGGTAACTTAGTAACGAAGTCCATCGAGATCTGCTCCCATTTCCAAACTGGAAGTTCCGGTTGTTGAAGTAAACCAGATGGCCTCTGATATTCCACCTTAACCTTGGAGCAAGTTAAACATTTGCTTACATAGGTGGCAATCTCAGCTTTCATGTTAGGCCACCAATAACACTCTTTCAGATCATGATACATTTTATCTGAACCCGGATGAATTGAGTAGCATGACTTATGAGCTTCATCCATTACCAGTTCTCGTAAATTACCGTATTGTGGTATCCAGATCCGTTCCATGAAATAACGGATTCCATCCGTCTTGGTCTCTAATTGTTTCTCCATACCTCGCATGTATTCTGCTTTTAGGTTCTCAACCTTCAAGGCCTCAGATTGGGCAGCCTTGATTTGTTCTGGTAGGTCGGAGTGAATGGTCAATTGTAATGCACGTACTCGACGAGGTTTAGGGGTATCTTTTCGACTGAGGGCGTTGGCTACCACATTGGCTTTACCCGGGTGATACTTGATGGCACAGTCGTAATCATTGAGTAGTTCTAGCCATCGTCGTTGCCGCATATTCAGCTCTTTTTGGTCAAATATGTGCTGGAGGCTCTTGTGGTCTATATAGATCGTGCACTTAGTTCCATAGAGGTAGTGCCTCCAAATCTTCAAAGCAAACACTACAGCTCCTAGTTCCAGATCATGCGTTGTGTAGTTCTTCTCGTGTACCTTAAGTTGTCTAGACGCATAAGCAATGACATTGCTGCGTTGCATCAACACACATCCCAAACCCTGGATGGATGCGTCACAATAACAACAAAGTCATCTGTTCCTTCTGGTAAGGCTAGGATCGGTGCACTGCAGAGCTTGTCTTTAAGTGTCTGAAATGCTGATTCCTCTTGGTTGCCCCATTTGTAGATGGTTCCCTTGTGAGTTATGGCAGTTAAAGGTTGTGCTAACTTTGAGAATCCCTCGATAACTCGTCTGTAATAACCTGCCAAGCCAAGGAATTGTCGCACCTCAGTAGGCGTTTTTGGTGCCGGCCAATCCTTGATTGCTTCAATCTTTGAAGGATCTACATGTATACCCTTTTTGTTCACCACATGACCAAGAAACTGCACTTCTCGCATCCAGAAGTCACATTTTGAGAACTTTGCATACAATTGTTCATTCTTCAATAATTCCAGAATGATCCTCAAATGTTCCTCGTGATCTTCCTTATTCTGAGAGTAGATTAGTATGTCATCAATAAAGACAATGAAAAACTTATCCAAATAAGGTTTGCAACACGGTTCATGAGGTCCATGAAAACTGCTGGGGCATTGGTTAATCCAAAAGGCATTACTGCGAACTCATAGTGCCCATAACGTGTCCGGAATGCCGTCTTCGAGATGTCTTCCTCTCAAATTCATAGCTGATGATAACCTGATCTCAGATCAATCTTGGAATAGTAGCTTGATCCTTGCAACTGGTCAAACAGGTCATCAATGCGAGGAAGTGGATATCTATTCTTGATTGTCACCTTGTTCAGCTCTCGGTAGTCAATACACATTCTGAAGGTTCCATCTTTCTTCTTCACGAAAAGCACTGGAGCTCCCCAGGGTGAAGAGCTGGGACGTATGAATCCCTTGTCCAGCAATTCCTGCAATTGTTTAGATAGCTCTTGTAGTTCATTCGGTGCCAAACGGTACGGCGCCCGAGCGATCGGAGCTGCTCCAGGTGCTAATTAAATCTGAAACTCTACTTGCCTGTGTGGGGGTAGTCCAGGTAGGTCCTCGGGAAATACCTCCGGAAAGTCTCTAACTATAGGGATGTCTTCCAGTCGTTTCTCCTCAGTAGTCTTTTCGGTGACTAGGGCTAAAATCGCTGAATGTCCTTTCTTCAAAAACTTCTGAGCTTTCATGTATGAAATGATACCAACTACTGCCCCACTCCTGTCGCCTTCTACGGTGAGTATCTTTCCATCAGGCAAAATTAGTCGAATAAGTTTCTCACGACAAATGATTTCGGCTTGGTTCTTAGACAACCAATCCATGCCGACAACGACATCAAAACTACCGAGTGTAATAGACAATAGGTCAATTTCGAAATCATGCCCAGATAGACTAATCTTACAACCTCTGTATATACGTGAAGACTCAATGATCTTACCGTCTGCTATTTCTACTGTATAATTGGTATCTAGGGCTACAGAATTATCATCTAGCAATTCACTGAACTTATGCGAAATGAAACTCTTATCAGCACCAGAATCAAATAGTACCGAAGCAAAGCAACCATTGATAGGAAATTTACCAGTTACAGTAGAAGGATCATTACGAGCCTCACCTGAACCAATGATGAAAGCTCTTCCCTTGGCTCCACCATTACCGTTCTTATCATTGTTTCCACTGCCATTGCCATTGCGGTTATCAGCACCATTACCGCTACCATTGTTCTTCCGCAGTTTTGGGCAATACCTCTTGATGTGTCCGGTCTGACCACACTCATAGCAGCCTCTTTGTTCATTCCTCTGGGCCGGCTGTCTTGATGTCATATTCACCCTGCAATCTCTAGCAGCATGGCCAAATGTACCACACCGCTCACAAGTATTCTTTTTGCAGTTCCTGTTGTGATGGTAGTTGCATCTGTTGCACTTAGGTAACGTCCCAGAGTAGCCACCACTCTGCTGAGATGAGAATGAGGATGATTGATGAGATGAGCGATAGTTGTCAAACTTCCATGACTGTTGAGCTTGCGGTTGAGAGTTGTTCTGCTTGTTGGTGGAACCAGATTCCCATTTCCTCTTGTTGTTACTGTCTGAAGGAGTCAATGTCGAACCTCGTGGAGGTAGTTTTCCCTGGATGACTGCCTGGTGGAGCGATAGTTGTCAAACTTCCATCCCTATATTTATATACATATATATATATAGCATAAACATATAGATATACATCGCAGGACATCTATATATCTAAAGACGCACACGCACACACTGTAAAACACGTATATACCGGTTAACGCAGCCGCATCAAGCCCAACCAACCCAAATTAGAACCGTACCGAACGCGTAATGTACCGAATCGAGAATTAACGAGAGAGAACCATACCGACGATATACAGGGCTGTTCCGATCACCGTTCACAACTGTCGATGTAAACGATCCGAGCTCGTGCGGTTGTGAACGACTAGGGCTTCCGGAAACGATCCACGTGGTTACGTTAACGTGCTCGCGGTTCGGGGAAGCGTTGAAGAACTTGACCGGAAATACAAGATTGTCGAGGAGAATCTTGCGCACAGATGATGATTAGCGACGGCAGTGAGGGTAGGGTGAATTAGGGTTACGAAGATGAAGATGGTGATATGGGGTTGGTTACGGGAATGCTTATTTAATTTATTTGGTTGTATTGCTTCTTTTGCAATTTGGCACAATTGCCCCTTTCACTTGGTCTAATTGACATTTCATGCTAATAATTTTGGTTTGTATTTTGTATGTTAAAAATTGTTCAATTTGATATTTATAATAATAATAATTATTATTGAATGGTATAATAATTTGGTTAAACAATGAATAATCAAGATATAATGGAGATAGATTAGATTAAGGGGCAAGATTAACATGAAAAATCGAGTTGTCACGTATTACATTATCATTCACTTTTCTTTCTAGATCCGGTCAGACTTTACCCTCTTCGTGGCACTCAGCCATGATTACTGAGGTCGAATGAAAAGGATCTTGTTCAGTACATTATTACGATAAGTCATTAACGTTCATTCATATGTTCGTTATTTCCCTCATTATCTTTCGTTCATTACTCTTTATGGGTAACAACACCCCCATCAAAATGGGTAACAACACCCCCATCAAAATGGGTAACAACACCCCCATCAAAATGGGTAACAACACCCCCACCTAAATGGGTAATAACACCCCTACCAAAATGGGTAACAACACCCCCACCGAAATGGGTAACAACACCCCCACCGAAGTGGGTAACAACACCCCCATCCAAATGGGTAACAACACCCCCATCGAATTGGGTAACAACACCCCTATCGAAATGGGTAACAACACCCCCATCGAAATGGGTAACACCACTGAAGGTCAGTCACAAAGACTGGAACCCTTGCTTGCACACTTTAGGATTTGCTGAACCTCACGCGGTAGAGCTTAAGGCATTTAGAGCCGTGCACCTCTGTACATATTGCTTGCAAGCCTTTCTTTATATTCTCTTTTATTAATGCATGCATTCTATCATTATGTTCCTCTTTTCATTATCTTTCACTTTATGTTACATAATACTTTCATTACATTTATTAACGTTCAACGCAAAGCCAAGGGAAGACATACATACAATAAGGAACATACACATAATCATAAACATACACCATCACCATACAAGCAACATCATACATACATAACACACATCAAACATAAGCCATCATATCATATCGAGGCCTATCTCCCTATTTTACCCCTTAAAAACCACTTAGAAACCTTAACTCCAAATTTGGGTGCATGGGACCTTCCAGGCGCATGAGCATAAAAATTGTAAGTGTAAAACAATCTGGGTACATGGGCACTATTTGGGTGCTTCTGCCCTGTTTAGGCGCTTTACCACTATGCAGGCGCATCAACACTTAGCCGTTTCAATCACTTTGGATGCATGGCACTATTTAGGCGCATGGCACTATTTAGGCGTGTGGCCAACTGTTGGACCAAAAGAACCAATGAGCCGGATCAGGAAAACCTTTAAGTCCCACAGACGTCACAACAACTGCTGAAGCCCACAACAGCTGAAGCCCACAACAGCTGAAGACAACAACTGATTACAAAGTCTGAAGACACAAGTGCTGAAGACAAAGTCTGAAGACACAAGTGCTGAAGACAAAGTCTGAAGACACAAGTGCTGAAGACAAAGTCTGAAGACACAAGTGCTGAAGACAAAGTCTGAAGACATAAGTGCTGAAGACAAAGTCTGAAGACACAAGTGCTGAAGACAAAGTCTGAAGACAAGTGCTGAAGACAAAGTCTGAAGACAAGTGCTGAAGACAAGTACTGAAGACCAAGTATCAGACGTTGTCATAACAGCTGAAGAGGTCTTCTTCAGTAGTTGTGACGGTTTTCTTTCAATAGTTTTATATTTTCCCTTTTCAGTAGTTTTGTAATCAGTAGTTTAGTTTCAGTAGTTTAGTTTCAGTAGTTTAGCATCAGTAGTTTTATATTTTGTGCTTAGCACTCTCTGATATGTTCTCAGTAGTTGTGAATATTTCAGTAGTTTGTTAAGTGTTAGTTAGTTTTGTAATAAATCTGCCGGATGTCACTATCCCGTGATATCAGCAGTGATTGCACTCTATATAAGGAGTGTCAACCTAATTGTAATCGGTGAATGATTGAGCAGAAACATTTGATATAATTGAAACATTCCTTTTCACAGAAATATATTCTCTCGTTATAATCGTATTTGTTCTTAATGCATACGAATATCAATTCTTGCTATAATTTGTCTAATTCTTGATCTTATTCCGCTGCGTTACACTCTAATCCATCAAACTTGAGATCACTGATCCTGTCAAATGGTATCAAAGCAGGTTAATCATTGATCGATCTAATAATTGATCATTGAAACTGCTATCCAAGATCCAAGTTTGATTGAATTAGCATTTTTGCAAGAAACGGTTATAGAGATTGAATTTTCTGTGTTTTTGGTCATTCATCCTGAGATTTATTCTTGGTTTTCATTGAGTCTGTTGTGGTCTGTGTAAAATCTTTTAAAAGATTGAATTAAATTGTATTTGGACCTAAAATGACTACTCCTTCCAATGATCCTCACAATACTGGTTCCTCAACCAAGCCTCCAATGCTGGTTAGGAGTGAGTATAACATATGGCAACGACGAATGCTCCATCACCTGTCTGTTAACAGCTCAGGTTGTTGGACATCAGTGGTACATGGTCCACACAAGCCTATGGTGAATAACCCGGAAACCAATCAAATGGTTCCGAAGAGGAGGGAGCAATACTCAGATGAGGATAAGAAATTGTTTGAGATTGATGCAAAAGCCCATGGAATTCTAGCCATGGCACTGCCCAATGAAATCTATTCTGGGCTAATGCATTATGAAACTACCCATGACCTCTGGAATGCTTTGAAAGAACAATTTGGAGGAACAGATGAGGTCTTGGCAAATAATAGAGAAATTTTTGCCCAACAATATGAGACATTCTCTCATAGGAAGGGTGAGACACTGACTTAACAGTTTGAGCGGTTCTCTTGTTTGATCTCTAAATTAAAAATGGTCAAACATGAGTACACAATAGCCAGATGAATAACAGATTTCTCAGATCACTGCCTGAGAGATGGGACACATATACTATTGTCCTACGTTCCAGTGCCAATTTGGACAAACTATCTCTCACCCAACTCCATGGGAAATTGCTCACATTTGAGAGAGAGATAGAACAGAAATGAAAACTGTCATCATCTGGAAAGCTCACTGATGACTTTGTACCAGGAAACACTGCCTTGGTAAGTCATGAGTCAGAGTATGCAGGATCAGAATGCCACTATGATGAGCATATTGATTTCACCTCAAACATTATAATCATGCCTTTGTGAGTGTTTATTATCATTCTGGTAATAATAGTGACAATCTATGCTTTATCATGGATGATTTGAAGGGCATTGCTCATGATGATTTAGAAGAGATGGATATTTTGAGCCAAATGGCCTTGATCAATATCAGATCTCAGAAATTCTACAAGAGAACTGGCAGGAAATTTCCTGGACTCTCTGACAAAACCAAAGTCGGTTTTGACAAGAGCAAGTTGAAGTGTCACAAATGCCACAGGCTTGGACACTTTGCAAGAGAGTGTAGATCAACTGGATCTAACACCTCTGCACCCTTTTTGACTTTTCCAAATAACAATCACAATCCAAGGGCAACATTCTGCTGGTTCTAGTCATTCATCCCCCTCAATCTCCTGCATATTTTGTTCCTCAGGGTCAAATGCCATATCTTTATCCCTGCTATTATATGCCACAGTCAAATCAAGTTCAAGCTCCTATAGTACCACAACCTCATGCACTACCAGCACCTCAACCATCTTCATCTCAATCACAACCTCATCACAGCTTCTTCACACCTGAGTCGTTGACTGGAGTAGCTTACCTGATAACTTGTCTGGTCACACTGAGCAATACTATGCTGATGCTAGTCAACATGGTGGTGAACCCCTTTTGGAAATCTTGCTCTCATGGCCCTGGAATCTACTGAGGGTTCCTGCTCAAATGCATCATCTTCACAGGTAACTCAGGTATCTTCAGAGGCTAAAGCCAAGTTATGTTCTGAATCATGCATAGCTGCCTTTGTCTCTATTAGAGAGGCAAATGTAGCATTAATAAATCAAAAGCTTGAGTTTGAGAAAACCATTTCCAAAGAAAAGCTGAGTATGAGTCTGCTCTTAACAGTAAAAGTGATGAGATTTATAAGCTTAAATGCCAATTAAATGATGAAAAAGCCAAGCTAGAGGTTATTCTGGAAGACCACAGGAGTCTCAAAGAAAAACTTGCAGTGACCCAAGTTGAGTGTGACCGCTGGGTCTCATCATGCAAGGGATTTGAAATGCTTCTTAGCAAGCAAACTGCTTCAAATGTGAAGTTTGGTATTGGTTACAGCCATACTGCTCCACCAACAGACTTTACTCCTAACTCCATAGTTAAGTCTAAAAGTGAAAGCAATCTCCAAACCACATTATCGTGTGAATCATTCTCCAATGATAATCTAAGATCAGAGAATGAAACCAGTGTTAGATCTCAGCAAATAAATTGACTGATGGTCTAACTACTGAGACTCATATGAAGCTGAGTACTTCAGATGTTGTTCCTCAATGTACCCCAAGCACTGAAAGAGACCCAACATCTGAAAAGCATTTCAAATCAGTTGAAATACAAGGACTACAACTGCTGAGGAATCCATCAAACGGTCTATTAAGACGGATGGAAAACAGTTGAATTACCAGTCTTCAGCTGTTACAAATCCTTTAGTACCTAGTACTGATAGGAGGAAAGTACTAAAGATCACACCTTCAGCAGTTTCCACTTCAGCAGTAGAGATGTCCAAGACGAAGAATAGACCATGTGAAATTTGTGGTAAATTCAATCATCTATCTGATGAATGTTGGTACAAAAAGGTTTAAAAATCCAAAGGGATGAGCTCATTAAACTAGAAATATAAAATGAAAACTGAGTTTGAGACCAAGTTTGTACCACAATCATCTCAACCTGATAAACCAAGGCCTTACCCAAATCCACTAAGAAGGATGCGGTTTATCAGAGACAGCTGATATTGTTCTTCATGATAAACATAAGACTAAGTCTGTGAAATCTAAGAAGGAGGAAATGTGGGTCATAGGAACTCATCAAAAACAAGCTCTGGAGTGTCAAATGAACTGAAAGCTCGAGCTTCAAATCAGACACAACTTGTTATGATGGTTCAGCATCTGTTGGGGAGATTTAACCAACTTGAAGCCACTGTGATCAAACCACTGAAAAGGAATTCCAGGTCCAAATCTATTTCAACACCATCTCCATCTTCATCAGTTGTTAATCATGAGAAACCAACTATGGTTAAATCTGTTGATAAAGTCAGTCCCAAAACCAAAAAGGTTTGGGTCTCCAAAGCTAACTAGTTTCTTATGATTTTGCAGGGTTCTTCAGCATGCCAAAGAAGCATCTGGTATATGGATGGGGAGGATCCATGCACATGACTGGGAGCAGCTCTCTTTTCATGATTACTCTCAGGAAGAAGGGATTTGTCTCATTTGGAAATGATGCTAAAGGTTACATCATTAGAAAGGGATTTGTGTCTAATGGAGATATTAGATTTGATGATGTCAACCATGTGGAGAATCTCAAATACAATCTGTTGAGTGTCAGTCAGATGTGTGACAAAGGACATGTTGCTCTTTTCACAAGCCCACACTATAGGATTTTGTCTTCCAAGGTTCTGAGCCTGATTGACAAAGTACTGGATGATAATACTCTCCTAAAGGCCAACAGGATAGGAAGAGTATATGCCTTGGATTTGTCAAAGAAAATTGAGTTAAAAGGCCATCCATGCTTGTTCTCCAAGGCCTCTCTCCAAGAATCTAAACTGTGGCATAGAAGGCTGGGTCATGTTAATCTCAAAAATGAATCAGCTGATCCATAAGAGTTTAGTGAGAGGTCTTCCAATAAAGGAGTTCAATTGTGATGAAATCTGCACTGCATGCTTAAAAGGGAAACAACATAAAGTTTCATTTCCACCCATAGAAGAATCCAAGTCTAATGCCTGCTTACAACTACTGCACATGGATCTTTTTGGTCCTGTGAAGGTAATGAGTATGGCAAAGAAGAAATACTCTGGTAATTGTGGATGATTACTCTAGATATGTATGGACTTTCTTCTTGCATTCAAAGGATGAGTTGCTCAGTCCATTATGAACTTTGTGTTACACGTTGAGAAGCAGTATTCCCTACCAGTTAAGTGTGTGAGGAGTGACAATGGTACTGAATTCAGAAACCACACTCTTGCTAAGTTTTACTTGTCAAAGGGAATCAAGAGGCAGTATAGCATCCCAAGGACTCCAGAGCAAAATGGAGTAGTGGAGCGAAAGAACAGGACCCTCATTGAAGCTGCAAGGTCCATGTTGGCTGATTCTGGTCTGCCACTGACTTTTTGGGCTGAAGCTGTCAATACAGCTTGCTATGTACAGAGTAGAGTTCTAGTAAATCAGAGGTTGATGAAGACTCCATATGAAGTTCTTCATCATTTGCCCCTTTGATTTCATTCTTTAGAGTATTTGGGTGTCCCTGTTACATTCTCAACACAAAGGATCAACTCCAAAAGTTTGATTCTAAGGTGGATGCAGGGTATTTTGTTGGGTATTCATCCACTTGCAAGGCTTACAGAGTATTCAACTATCGGACAAAGATAGTTGAAGAAACCTTGCATGTGAAGTTCAATGAATCCCCTAAGGATACAATTCCACAAAACCCTGTGGAGTTGTTTGATCTGGACATTCTGCAATATGTTCCTTATCAACCGCCTGCTGTTGCAGATCATATGAATCCATCATCTTCTATAGCTAGTCATCCATCTGGTGTTACTGATGATGATGATGATATCAGTAATCACCTTTTCATGTTTAGTGATCAACTGCCTGATTCAGCTAGACTGATGTTCCTGTAGCTCAGTAGCACAATCCACAACAAATGCTGATGAGATTTCTACAACTTCAACTTCCTTTGAATTACCATCTACTGATTGGTTTCAAGGAAATGCTTCACCATCACCATCTGTTGCTGCTGAGCCTGCTACAAACACTTGCACAGATCTTATTGTGTACCAAGATCTGAAGAATCACCCTATGTCTCAAATCATTGGTGATATCAATGCTGGCGTGTCAACAGAAGTCAATTGTCCAATTCTGCTTCTATGCTCTCTTCATCAGTCAGCTAGAGCCAAAGAACTTATCATGTTACACTTAGAGACAATGGCTGGGTTGAAGCAATGCAGCTTGAGCTTCTTCAGTTCAAAAGCAGCAAGTGTGGGAACTGGTTCCTCTACCCCCAGGTAAGTGTGCAATAGGCACTAAATGGGTGTTTAGGAACAAAAATGATGAAAATGGGCTTATTGTTAAGAACAAGGCCAGACTGGTTGTACAGGGGTTTTCACAAGAGGAAGGTATTGATTATAATGAAACCTTTGCCCCTGTAGCCAGACTGGAAGCAATTCGATTGTTTTTAGCTTATGCTGCTTATCACAACCTTAAAGTTTTCAAATGGATGTCAAAAGTGCATTTTTGTATGGGAAAATTAAATAAGAGGTTTATGTATATCAACCACCAGGTTTTGAGGACAATAAACATCCTAATTGGGTGTATAAGCTTGATAAGGCTCTCTATGGGTTGAAACAAGCTCCTAGAGCCTGGTATGAGACATTATCAAACTTTCTTCTGGAAAATAATTTCACTAGAGGCTCCATAGATAAGACTTATTTCATTAAGAAAACTGGGCAGCATAATCTACTTGTTCAAATTTATGTAGATGATATATTTTTGCATCCTCTGATCCACAGTTGTGTGATGCCTTTACAAAGTTGATGCAACAGAAGTTTGAATGAGTGCCATGGGAGAATTACAGTTCTTTCTGGGTTTGCAAATCAAACAAAAGGCTGATGGAATTTTCATTCATCAGTCCAAATACACAAAAGATCTTTTGGAAAAATTTGATTTACAAAACTGTAAGCCCTGTTCTACTCCCATGTGCAACACCACACAACTGGATACAGATCAGAAAGGTAAAGTGGTTGATGAAACACTTTACAGATGTATGATTGGGTCCTTGATGTACCTAACAGCTTCTAGACCAGATATTATGTTTGCTACATGTGTTTGTGCTAGATTTCAGGCTGCACCTAAGGAGTCTCATTTGATTGCAGTCAGAGGATCTTTAGATATCTGCAAGGCACTCCATATCTAGGTTTATGGTATTCTACGAGACATTCTGGTAAATTAGTTGCTTTTTCTGACAGTGACTATGCAGGGTGTAAATTGACAAGAAAGTCCACTTCTGGAGGATGCCAATTCTTAGGCAACTGCTTGATTTCTTGGCAGAGTAAGAAGCAGACCTCAGTTGCTACATCAATGCTGAAGCAGAGTACATTGCTGCTGCAAGCTGTACATCTCAGGTACTCTAGCTTCAAAACCAATTATTGGATTATGGCATAACAGAGACTAAGACCCCATTGTTAATGGACAGCTTTTCAGCTCTTTGTATTGTCAAGAATCCTGTCCAGCACTCTAGGACTAAACATATTGAAATCAGACACCATTTTATTAGAGATTGTTTTGAAAAAGGTCTGATTGATCCAAAATTTGTTCCTAGTGCTGATGAGCTTGCAGACATTTTCACTAAGCCCTTGGATAGCACAACTTTCCAAAACCTAGTGCTAAGGCTTTGTATGCTGTAGCTAGAATAAGTGACAACTACTGATGATCTCAGCTCACAAGTACTGATGATCATTAGTTTATTATTGTCATATATAAGTACTGAAGTTATCCTCCCTCAGAAGTTTTTAAAACTACTGGAGCTTAAGTAACTTCTCAGTACTCAAGTACTTTATTTGTTAAAAACTGATGTAGTTACAACAGCTGATGTAGTCAACAGCTGATGTAGCTACAACTACTGATGTCAGAAATGCAGATAAGTACTGATGACAATGAAACGTCTAAAACTCAGATCTAAGTCTGATGAGTAAGTGTGGAGGTCAGACTGAAACAGCTAAAAAGCTATGAATTGACGAAAACAGCTGAGAGAAATTTATCTTCAGTCGTTTATACAACTATTGTTTCATTAAAACAACTGAAGCCAAAACTATGTCTTCAGTAGTTTACAACTACTGAAGACTAACACCAAGTCTTCAGCTGTTTACAACAACTGATGACAAAACCACTGTCTTCAGTAGTTTCACAACTACTGATGACAACACCAAGTCCTCAGTTTACATCATTTGAAGTCAAAACCAAGACCTTCAGTAGTTTCACAACTACTGATGGTTAACACCAAGACTTCAGTTGTTTCAACGTCTGATGGTCAAAACCAAGTCTTCAGTTGTTTTATGACAACTGATGACAACACCACCACTGTCAGTCGTTTTAAATCTCTGAAGGTTAATACCACGTCATCAGTAGTTTCAAACAGCTGATGACCACACCAAAACCTTCAGTAGTTTTCTTTTAGCCTTTTCCTATCCCTACCCTATAAATACCTGTCTTCTTCTCAAACGTTCCATTAGCCGTTCTCTGACCTTCATACTTTCAAAAATGGCAACCATGAGCCTAAAACCACGACACAACTGCGTTGCATACCTTACCAAGTCGGCTTTCTGGAACAAATTTGATAATGCCATTGACCTAATGGTGGATTCCCCATATCGCACAGCCTTTCTCTTGAATCCGACCATCTACCCTGAATCTCTCAGTCAATTCTGGTCAAATGTTTTTGTTCATACTGATGAGTCTACTGGCCAAATCTATGTTCGGTCCCTCGTCAACCAGAAACCAGTGGTTGTTACAGCCGACATCATTCGTCAGGCATTACACTTACATGACTCCACCACTGTGACTGAATACCCAAGGGCACAATGGATATGTCCTTTATCAATAATGGGTATGAAGGTGATCTTCGGGCTACAACTATCTGAAGAAACATTTCCATGATGCTGAAAAACTTATCTTTCACATGGTAAATGTATGCCTAGCTTCAAAGACATCCTTTGGGATCAAATGTCATCCCAATGGCAACAGGTATTGTATTCTATTCTAGAACACCAACCGCTAAATTTCTCTGAAATCATGTTTCTAGAAATAAAGAACTTGGCTCAGAAACCTGCGGCAAACCGCTGGCTATTATATCCCAGGTTTCTGATGGCCATTATTTTAAATGAATTAAAATCTGATGGCCTTGTTGGCCTTGGAGTCCCTGCACCAGCTATTTTGCTGAGGTATACTCCAGGCACAACTCAGACCTCACTCTCAAAGAAGCTGCCCGAATGCTAAAACCCAAGCAGAGGGACCCACAGCTTCCACCACCAGATCCAGAGTCCCCACCAACCAAAAACCAAACGCCCCAAAATAGCTATTCAGAGAGATGAGTCCCCTGAAGATGCTCCTGTACCACCAAGGCAGGATATACTTGCTGGTTTAAACCCCCCAGCAGTATCAGAGACTCTACCAGCCAACCCGCACAGGCATCCTCAAAAGGATCCTGATGCAACCTTATCAGGGGCAACCACATCGCTGAGACCTCTCTCACTTGAGGAGGTTATCATTGAAGAGCATTCCTCTCCCCGGATGCAATAGCTTCTATCCCCTCTCCCCATGCAAATGCCCCCAAAGTCCAACCATTATAATTGCAAACGTGCTGACTCAGCTGCATGCCTCTCCTCCTCCCCAACAAACCCAACAACAAAGGGGAAACCACAGCAATTGAGGAAGAGGACAACATGCTTCTGACAACCCACAGCACCAGGGTTTAACTGTTCTATCTCCTGGTGTGGATATGCAGATACGAACATCTGGTGAGGCTGCCACCTCTTCTGAATCACACATGATCAGACTGAGGCTGGTAACATAGCTAAGACCTCACCAGAGGCAACAACTGATGAAGGACATCGTCCTGAGGCTGGAAGTCCCCAGTTCCAAGAAAAGGGCACATGCTAAAACTGGTCTACACCCGGTGCATGTACATCCTGCTACAAGCAGGAGGTCAGGTGATTCAACATCTGCTGATGATGACCTAGGCTTTTTCTATGATGTTCTAGCCCACAACACCATCCTAGAGGCTGAGGTAAGCAGACTACAAGAACTGCTTGCCAAGAAGTCTCAGGATGTAAGTCCATCTGCCCCCACTAACCCACAGATGGCACCTTCATTCGAAGGTCCCCCAAACACTTCACTCTCACTTCACTGAGCCTCCAGCCTCTGCCTTTGGCACTATCTCTCAGGGACAGAACCCCCCTGAGCAGATGGTTACTGCATTCCAACAATCCTTACCTCTCATCACTCCATCATCAATGACATTATTCATAAAGCCATTGATGAGAGGATCTCCTCAAGTCTACAACCACTCATTGATGATGCTGTGCACAAGAAACTTTCTACGGTACAAACCCCTGCAACCAATGCATCCAAAAAGGGGAGAGTACAGCAGTGAAAGAAAAGAAAAGAAAAAGAACTGAGGATGAGAAGGCACAAGAGAAAACCAAGGAGTTGGAGAAGGAAAAGGAACAACAACTAATCACTTACAAAAGAAAGAAAAGTGCTGGTGATCAAAAGAATGCTGAAGAAAAATCCTTGGAGGAGCTGATAAAAGATGCAGATGAAGCACACCGCCGATCCATGGACAAAATCATTGAGCAACTCTTCAAGTAAGACTTTGATACAGCCAAACTAGACAGTGAGATCAGGAGGTTGGAAGCAAATGAAATCCAAAACAGATGGGCTGGGTATAGTGTGCTGGAGAAAGAGAGATTGGAGATCATGATTCGATTCATAGCCAAATACTTAGGAAGATCATTGATGGAGATTCGTTCATGGACCAGAGACAGCATTCTGGCTATAGCCACCAGAATCTGTTTGTCTGAGCAATTTCATAAGGGGATAATTATTGAAGCACTTGATGAGGCTGGAGCTGGGAAAAGGCTTGAAATGGCAAAACTCACAAAAGCCAAACTTACAACCAAAATGCTTGAACAACCTTCCCAATCACCCACTCAAAAACAGCCTACCCCTCAAATCTCCAAACCAATCTCAAAACTCAAATCCAAACATCCTCAACCCTCAAAACCAATTCCTTTACCACAAAAACCAACCCAACCATCATCCAGTGATGCACCTAGAAGGAGGAGAAGGGTGCTGAGGATAGAAGAAGATGAAGAAGAAGATGATGAAGATGATAGTCTGCCACTCTTTGCTGTTCTAAGGGTACCAGAACCCAGGAGTCAACTCATGATCACACCTGACTCACAAAGGGAAATGGTTAGAGTCAAAATAGAAGATGAAGAACAGCATAAGCAGCACGATGAGCAACTACTGAAGATGGTTGACAAGGAATTTCCCCAGTCATCATCTATACAAGCCATGAAAGGGCATGCTTAGAGGCTGTACACTCTCAGACACAATTTCAGTACCAAAAAGAGAGAGTGAGAGTATGGCCAGACCCCAAGGTGAGCTCTAGAATACACAAAAGATCCATTCCACATAGATACAATGGCCAGGTTAGAAAAACAATAGACTCTACAATCATGTTGGCCATTGTAGTCTCACCTTGGGAAATACTTGATGAATTCAAGAAGGCTCATCAATCAAAAATGACCCCTCAAGCCTTACTGGAAAACAAGATGATCAAAAGGGGTATTATATAAGAAGCTTGAAGACATTAAGAAGAATGAGCTCCAATTACTCTTGAGGGCACCCATCCTGATGAATTTGTCTATAGGGAGATAACTACTGTGGAGTTGAAGAATGGCAGGACTGTAAAGTACCTATCTGAGTACTACGGTCCAGAGTTCTTCTTTGAAGGAGGAGTAGAAGAACTCTCCAAGGAGGAACAGGTTGTTCTCCTTGAGGCCTATGTTCGTGATCTTACAGACTCGTAAATGGGAAGTAGGTTTCATGGTTGGGATCACAACTCTATGTCCAGATTCCCCAAACAGAGTTCCCCTCCATACTTAGCCAAACACATGATTAGAAACCTCTTCTTGGCCTGTGCTGATCCGATTCTCTGAAGCTGATCAAGAGAAGTCTTTGCCAACAATAAGTGGGACCTCAATAAAGTTAAAGGTTTTAGCTGCATTGGTTCAGGGGGAGTTTGTTGGACCAAAAGAACCAATGAGCCGGATCAGAAAAACCTTTAAGTCCCACAGACGTCACAACAACTGCTGAAGCCCACACAGCTGAAGACAACAACTGATTACAAAGTCTGAAGACACAAGTGCTGAAGACAAAGTCTGAAGACACAAGTGCTGAAGACAAAGTCTGAAGACACAAGTGCTGAAGACAAAGTCTGAAGACACAAGTGCTGAAGACAAAGTCTGAAGACACAAGTGCTGAAGACAAAGTCTGAAGACACAAGTGCTGAAGACAAAGTCTGAAGACACAAGTGCTGAAGACAAAGTCTGAAGACACAAGTGCTGAAGACAAGTCTGAAGACACAAGTGCTGAAGACAAAGTCTGAAGACAAGTGTTGAAGACAAAGTCTGAAGACAAGTGCTAAAGACAAGTATTGAAGACCAAGTATCAGACGTTGTCACAACAGCTGAAGAGGTCTTCTTCAGTAGTTGTGACGGTTTTCTTTCAGTAGTTTTATATTTTCCTTTTTTAGTAGTTTTGTAATCAGTAGTTTAGTTTCAGTAGTTTAGCATCAGTAGTTTTATATTTTGTGCTTAGCACTCTCTGATATGTTCTCAGTAGTTGTGAACATTTCAGTAGTTTGTTAAATGTTAGTTATTTTTGTAATAAATCTGCCAGATGTCACTATCCCGTGATATCAGCAGTGATTGCACTCTATATAAGGAGTGTCAACCTAATTGTAATCGGTGAATGATTGAGCAGAAACATTTGATATAATTGAAACATTCCTTTTCACATAAATATATTCTCTCGTTATAATCGTATTTGTTCTTAATGCATACGAATATCAAATTCTTGCTATAATTTGTCTAATTCTTGATCTTATTCCGCTGCGTTACACTTTAATCCATCAAACTTGAGATCACTGATCCTGTCACCAACACTTGGGCGCATGGCCAACACTTAGGCGCATGGGCCACTGTTTAGGCCCAACCCTTGGCGCATGGCCAACACTTGGACGCATGGCCAACATGATGGGCGCATGGGCCACTGTTTATACGCATGACCCACTCTTGGGTGCATGGCCAACACTTAGGCGTCTGGCCACTCATGCTGGAGCATGGGCCACTGTTTGGGCGCATGAACCACTGTTCATGTTCATCAAAACATTCTGAAATATTTTCTATGTTATCAACATCACCCGATTATCATTCTAATCATACCCAACACAGATCTAACATACTAAGGCCATCTAAGCATGCTAAACATCATCACTAACCCATAATAAAAACACTATAACATACATGCACACATACATCACTTCGAACATAAAGCTGTAAACCCACGATTTCTTTCAAAATGTTTACTTAGTATGCATAATAGCCTTAAATCAGTTGAAAATCAGTAAAAAAGGGGTTCTAGAAACTCACCTTGAGCAGCCTTTGAGCGACACACTTCAAGTTTGAGACCCACCTTTGATTCAGCTCTTGAATCCCGAAAACAAACACTAAACATCCAGAACTTTGGTCAAGAACTCAAAACCAAGCTGAAATCGAGCTCAAATAAGAGAAGACTTACCTTTGAAGCTGCTTCTTCCACTTTCTCTCTCTAGAACTGGGGCTCTCTCTCTTCTTTCTTCCTCCGAGAGCAAAAGCAGCTTTCTGCTTTGATATGGGCGACCATGCCCTCAAATCCTTAAAATAATAACATTTTGTACTTTGTACACTTTATCCCCCTCCACTTGTGCATAATTTCTATTCTTTCCATTTACTTTTCTTTTCCTTCCATTTAAATAGAAATTCGGGGTGTTACATAACAATACCTCACCTTGACGTCCAAGTCACAATAACAAGTCCAAGTCCAAGTACACACTCATGAATGAACATCTAGACTCAACCCATGACCTAAACCACATATATTGTCTCAAAATAGTATAAAAGTCATGACATAGTCCAAAACCATGAGCATGTTCTTCCCCAGGTAAAACATATTAAAAAGGGGTTGTGAAACTCACCTTGAAATAGTATTGTCCAAATTTCACAACACGCAAAGCAAGCGCTAAAACAAAATTACAAGAAGGGTTACTAAGGAACAATAATATGACCATTATGGGTGTAATCCTTATAGCCCAGCTCTTAATATCAATCACGGTTTAGCTTTAATGAAAACATGATTTACTAGAAGGACAAGGCCAAAGTCGGCCTTAAACTTTACATTTTGTCATGTTTATGGTGTTTAGTTGTCGATTTATATTAATTTATTAATGTCTGTTGATGCGCGTCGATTTGTCCATACACAATGAACTAAAGGTATTATTATTTTATCCTTTTGAATGTCACTTAATAACTTTTGCAGGATTAGTGTTTGTCACTTAAACACAATGTTTTCTCTCAAACTCACCTAGAACAACACTTGGATATGAGAAGAATCAGTAAGAGTTGATCACAATATATAAAGTAATAAAGAACACAGAAAGATAATTTTCAAGATACTTTTATATATTGATTTTCAACTCAAAATACAAGACTCTTACAAATAGATAATGATCTATATCAATGAATTACAAGGAAAACCTATATATAATACTATCTATAGCCAGATATACTTTGATACCAGCTAGGATCCTATAGCTAATGTCTATACTACAAGACTAAAGATTAAGGTATCTTGGATAAAGTCTTATCTGAGATTTGGTAGTCTGGACATGTCCCTGACTCTTCTTTTGTCACCAACTAAAGTTGGTAACATGTACTATCAAGAAAAGGTGAACAGTGGAATAAAGTATGGTTAACAACATGGCTCTTTAGGAAGAAGCCATGCTGTATCAGAAGTCTGCAGCGGAGTGTCAGAGACCATACTTGTGTCCACTAGTTCATAGCAGTGTCTTCCGAAGGTTAAATGGCTTCGGAAGAGTAAGTACTTCCGAAGCCACTTATACTTCGGAAGAAGCTGCTTCTTCCAAGGCTTGGAGACTTCTTCTTTTCATCATACTTCGGAAGTGGTCTTTAATTTATTCTTCTAAGTCTTGAACTTCGGAAGTATGTACTTGTCTTCGGAAGTAGAATTCTGTCTTCGGAAGTTGATCTTTCATTTTGTCTTTGGAAGAACTCTACAACCTTCGGAAGTTCCATGCTAAGCTTCGGAAGCCTTTTGCATGCAGCACCAAAATAACTTTAAGTGACAAAGTTTTGGTTGCATTAGCCTTCTTCCTGATCCAACAAACTGCCCCTAGGTTGATGCTACCAAAACTTCACTTGTTTCGATTTCTCAAAACTTTCAGCACCAAGGAGAGTAAATATTTGTCTGTCTCCTTGTTCTTCCCTGAAGTGGTGCTGAGAAGTTTGTACAAATCCTTGGTAGACAGGAAATCCAGTCTGTCACCTTGGATAACATGTACCCTTTGTTGTTGCCCTCTGAAAAGAGTTAGTTGATGGGAACTATAGTCATATTCCCATCGAACTATAGGTTCCAATTCAGGACCTTCCACCATTGGTAGAAAGGTAGTACCTTTGGTGGGAGATCTTTCTTTGTCTTCCTTTCTTCTCAACTTCAACTCTTCTTCAATCTTTGCCTTTGCAGTTAAGCTAGATGAAGACTGCTGAGATGATTTTTGATGAGTGCAGCAGTTTCAGAGTTGGAGGGGTTGGAGAATGGCTTCTCTGCTAGCTCAGCAATGTCAAACCTACTGGAGTGTAGCAGAGAGGTGGCATTAAGTCTATTTACTTCACCATTCTCCCTTTCCACAACAAAGTTGTGAGAAGGTTCATCGAACCTCCACTGAATTATCTTCCTTCTGGGCGCAAGAGACTGACTAGGAATCTTGTCCTCTTTCTTTGTATCCCGCGGAGTCACTAGTTTTCTTCTAAGCTTCTTCTCTTCATCATTCAAAGAATCTGAGTTGAGTCCCAGAAGTCTCGCAGCCTGGTCCAAAGTTCCTCTAGGCAAATCAAGGAATTTATCTCTTGTGAGGGAACTTGAAGAACCATCAAAATAGGTGATGTTGACAGAGTCTTCCACACAAGAGACTTCACTCAGAGTAGTGCAGTTGACGAGCTTCGTCTTGATTGCCTTAAACTCCTCAAAGGAGAGATGTTGAAAAGCCAATTGCACACCAGTTTTGAATAAGTTGGTTGGAGGTCAAAATGGTAACGAAAATTGCGTAATAGGAGTCATTAGAAAGATAAGACTTTGAAATAAACTCCAGAAAAAAAATCATCTCAATTTGATAAGATATAAGAAGATATGATTCGACGAACACAGACCAACCTGTTGTCTAGATTCGTCAGTTTTGACCTTTAGTTTTGTGTGTCGTGTTTGGAGGACAAAACGATGTCGAAACGACACGAGACCACTTAGGTTAGTTAGAGGACTCATTGAAATTATTTTAGATGAAAAATTCGACCCATTTGGACTTATTATGACCAAGTTATAGCCGATGTAGAAAGTTTTATTTTTCTGACAGCAAACTGTCCAGATTGTTAGTCTTGTTCCTTAGCATCCCAAACCTCCATATTTGACCATTTTTGACCTGAGTACCTAAAGAACGTTTATTCCATGTTCCACCTGACCAAAAACTTAATTAAACACTAGAATCATTCCAATTTTCAGTCCCAAATAGTTAGTTGGATGTTAGTCTTTCAGTTCCCATCATTACTTAATCGTTTCATAGTTTTGATTATCTAGCTCGTCCATTCGATCAAGAAACAAAATTAATGTTAAAAAACGATTTAAGAGACCAAGAAGTCTATTTAGATCAGGTCACTCAAGATTACAACCCAATTTTCAATAGATTAAAGAATATTCAAAGACCAAGGATTAGGGTTTTACCGGGTAGAGAGTCCAACACTCGTAAACCTAGATCTTCATGATCCAATGCCCAAAACCAAGAAGACAAGATTACTAGATGATAATGTTTTATGTTAGATAATGAAAATAATCAATAACATGATTAGACAAGAACTAAATCATCAACAAAATGGCTTTTCTTACCCATAATGCATAAAAGACCAATGTTTCAGTAAGATGAGTGCTTGAACAACAAAAATAGATCAAGAATAAGGAAGATGATGATGATTCACGATAAAGATGATGAAGAACAAGAAGAAAAAAAACATGACGGTGGCCAGAGTTTTTTCTAGAGAGAAAACTTGGAACAAAAGCATAAAAAAAGGAAAGAATGAGAAAACAAGGGGAACTCCCCCCTTATATAAGGATTCGGCCAAGGGGGCCAAGTGTGGGCCTCCCGGGCATGTAAATAAATTCATCTTTATCTATACTTAATTATGATTAATTTGGATTTTGTAGTTTTGTATGGTTGCTTGATGATTTCAAAAGAAAAAGACAAGAAATACATGAAGATTTTAGAAGTTTAGAGGCTGTTATGGTCATGACTGATTCTGTCAGGGCCATAACATGCATCAGGCCCTATTTCCTATGCATTATGGTCATGACTGATTCTGTCATGGGCATAACACGCATCAGGCCCCCTTTTAAGCCCTTCGTCTTCTTCATTTTGGGAGAGACGAATTTAAAAGATAAAACCCTAGTTTTTCTCCATTTTTGTGGCAACTTTGAAGGAGTTCTTCCAAGAGTTCAAGTTAGGTTGAAGATCAAGCATTTCAAAGGAATATTAAACTCCACACAACACCACCTCTACTCATCTTTGGTTTGAAAATCTCAAGATCTACATGTTTTCTTCCATTGTCATGAGCTTGGTTGTGGTTTTTGTAAGCCTCATGGGCTAAACACTCTTTATCACTTAGATTAGATGAAGCTTAGCATACTTTGACATATTACTTGTAACTTTTGGTGATGATTAGGTCAATGTTCATTACAAGGCTATGAATGTTCTTCAATGATTATGTATGCTTGTTGAAATTGGTGAAATGATGAATCTTATGGGTGTTATAATCATATATGTTGAAAAAATTTATGTTTTAGAACATCTATTCATGAAATGCATACATTAGTGTGTGGTTTATGGCATTTGACTAGGAATGGTAAATGATGATTGATTATCTAGTCATGTGAAACAAGTGTGCATCCAAATACATGTGTTTATGAAAACCATTGTGTTTGTTATGAATTTATCCTAATATTGTGTATGTGTAACCATTTATTATGTGCATATTTATGAGTCATGTATTCGTGTTAAGGCATTCATAAATTGAAGAATTTACATAGCTATTGTTACATTACGCGAATTAAGGCGGTTACCATGTGTTTATCGTGCTAACTTTCCAAATATTTGTGGGTTTGGTATCCTTGACGGGAGTCCTAACCATCTTCAACTTTGGCTTAATAATATCATTGGGTCTTCTTGGCATAACTTTAGGTGGCTATTATGTGTTTATCGTCTTAGCTTTCCAACGAGTTATAAAATTAGATAACCTTGATAGGAGTCTAGTTTATATCCATGTTCAATGTGTAGATGATGATCTCATCAGAGGTTCATGTATGTTGTCATTGTTTTGCTAAGCGGATTCAAAGTCTAAGTGATATCTTCCTCTAATTGATTATCTTTATCTTCGTCTACTTCCTTTATTAGTTTAATTATTAGCTAAATTAGTTAGTCATATTATTCACAAATCATATTTCATCGGCTAGATAATGACAAAGACTTAGTATTAGGAGCTTTCGTGTCCACGGATCGATACTTGGTTCTTACCAAAAGCTATACTACTATCTGATAGGTACACTTGCCTATTGTGTGTGTAGTTAGTCATAAGGTGAAAATCATTTTTATAAATTTAAAGCTTAATTGTGTAAAATCCATTATCAAAAATATATATATATATCAAACACATACATCAAGTTTTTGGCGCCGTTGCCGGGGACACGGTAATTCTGAGAACGATCTGAGTAACTACTTTAGCCAATCCTTTGTAGTTACTTAGTTAAGTTTAGTTAATTGTTACATTTGTCTTTCTTTACGCGTTGGGTAGTGTTTGTGTTTTCAGGAAGCTTATGTCCGCATCTTCACCGGTTGAGGATCTTGTAGAACCTTATTCCGAACCCGAAAAGATTATCAGAAGAAACTTGAGGGCAAGACCCAAAAGGTAGCACAAGAAATCGAAGGTGAAGCGACGAGGCTAGAATACTCAAATGAAACCGAAAGTGAAAAGGAGGATACAAACGAAACCGGAAGTGAAGGAGAGCACACTGAAGACACAATGGCGGGGCAAAAAAATAGAAGAACAATCTATGATTTTGCCAAACCATCTTTGGAAGGTGCAAGACCTAGCATTGTACGACCGAATGTGCAAGCTAACAACTTTGAGATCAAATCAAGCACAATTCAAATGATCCAAAATAATTGTCAATTTGATGGTCGTCCGGATGATGATCCAAACTTTCACCTTGCAAACTTTCTTGAGATATGTGATACCTTCAAGATCAATGGAGTTACTGATGATGCAATTACACTCCGATTATTCTCTTTCTCACTACGTGATAGAGCAAAGCAATGGTTGAACACACTCCCTGTTGGTTCCATCACCATATTTGAATCAAATGGCCGAAAAATTTCTCTTGAAGTATTTCCACCATCAAAAACTGCTAGATTAAGAAATTTGATCACATCATTCATGCAAGATGAAGGAGAATCACTCTATGAAGCATAGGAAAGGTACAAAGACTCGATGAGAAAGTGTCCACACCATGGATTGGAACCTTGGTTTCAAATCCAAACCTTTTACAATGGGTTATGTCCGGAAAGTCGTCAGATTATTGATGCATCTGCACGAGGTGCGTTTTGGGATAAAACACCCGAGGAGGCACATGAGTTGATTGAATATTTGGCCAACAACAGTTGTTCATGGCAAGCCCCAAGAACCAGGAAACCTAGACAGGGTGTTCATCAAGTTGATACATATCATTCTCTATCTGCACAAGTTGAATCACTTACAAATCAAATGAATCAAATGCAAGTAAATAGGGCTCAAGTAGTTTGTGATATATGTGGGGGATCACATATGAATTTGGATTGCCAACAAAGAGAAATAATCAACCCTCCAGAGCAAGTTGACTATATGGGAAGTCAAGTTCGACCTCAGAACAACCCATATAGTAACACATACAATGCGGATTGGAAAAATCATCCGAATTTCAGTTGGAAGGCAAGTAGTAGCAACCAATCCCCTGGATTTCAACCAAGAACAACATACCAAAACCATCAACAACAAGGCCATCAACCGTATCAACAACAAAATCATAATCAATTCCGCCCTCAAAATCAAAATCAATATCAACAATTCCAACATCAAGGTTCAAGTAGTGGTTCATAACCGGAAAGAAATCTAATTTAGAAGAGATGATGGCACAATTCCTATCTACAGCTGAAAGTCGTCATCAAAGTTTGGAAGCTCGTCACCAAGAACACGAGATGGAATTGAGGAACCATCGAGCCACAATGCAAAGTATAGAAGCTCAAGTAGGAGAAATTTCAAGGCAATTATCTGAAAGGCAACAAGGTGGTCTTCTGAGTAATACCGAGCCTAATCCAAAAGCTCATGTGAAGGCGGTCACAACTAGAAGTGGCAAGACAACTCATTCGGATAACTTAGCTTCTACATCCAAGCTAAATGGTGAAGAGGAAGTTGAAGTTCAAGACGAGGTGCAAAATACTAGGCAAAGCCCATCAAGTACCACACAAGTCAAAGAACCATTGAGATTTTACAAGCCCACTATTCCTTATCTTGGTAGATTGAAAAAGGAAAAGATGGAAGAACAATATGGTAAATTTCTTGAACTTTTCAAACAATTGCATATTAACTTACCATTTGTTAAAGCTTTGTCACAGATGCCAAAGTATGCCAAGTTTCTCAAAGACATCCTAACAAACAAGAAGAAACTTGAGGAGCTTTCACATGTGACCTTGAATGAAGAATGCTCGGCAGTTTTACAAAACAAGCTACCCAAGAAGATGACCGATCCAGGGAGTTTTACTATTCCTTGTTTAATTAGTAGTTTATCTGTTAGCAATGCATTAGCCGACCTAGGTGCTAGCATCAATTTGATGCCTTACTTGGTGTTTGCAAAATCATACCTAGGTGAGCTTAAACCAACCCGAATGAGCATTCAACTTGCCGATCGATCTGTAAAGTACCCTAGAGGCATAGTTGAAAACATGTTGGTTAAAATTGATAAATTTGTGTTTTCGATTGATTTTGTAATTCTTGACATGGATGAAGATAAAAATGTACCACTTATCTTAGGTCGCCCATTCTTAGCTACCTCTAGAGCCTTAATTGATGTATGCAATGGTAAATTAACACTAAGGGTAGATGAAGAAGAAGTGGTATTTGATATTAAAAATTCCATGCAACATTCACAAAATCATGATAATTCATTGTATTTTATTGATACCATTGACTCACATGTAAATCATTATTTACAGGAAAGTTGTGAAGAAAATGCTTTGAATACGCAATTGATTGATAGGGAAATCATTGACTTATGTCATGTTCAAACGGTTGATGAGTTATCTTTCTCGTCAACCAATGAACCATTCTCAAGTCCGGAAGTATGTGAAGTAATGGAAAGAGATGAAGCAACTAGAGCTAAACATCTGTTGAGGAACCACCATCATTGGAGCTTAAGGAGCTACCATCTCATTTGGAGTATGCCTACTTGGATGATGATTCTAAGTTACCCGTCATTATCGCTTCCAATTTGACGAATGTTGAAAAGGTGAAGCTTTTGAAGGTGTTAAAGACACACAAGAAAGCTATGGCTTGGAAGATCATGGACATAAAAGGGATACATCCCTCCTTTTGCACCCATAAGATCTTAATGGAAGATGATTACAAGCCAGTGGTGCAACACCAACATCGTCTTAACCCTAACATGCAAGAAGTTGTGAAGAAGGAATTAATCAAGCTACTTGATGCGGGCTTAATCTATCCGATTTCTGATTCCCCATGGGTTAGTCCGGTTCAAGTGGTACCAAAAAAAGGAGGCATGACAGTGGTGACAAATGACAAAAATGAGCTTATACCTACAAGAACCGTCACGGGTTGGAGAGTTTTCATCGATTACCGCAAGCTCAATGATGCAACAAGAAAATATCATTTTCCTTTACCTTTCATTGATCAAATGTTAGAAAGTTTATATGGGAATATGTTTTATTGTTTTCTTGATGGTTTTTCAGGATATTTTCAAATTCCAATTGCACCCGAGGACCAAGAAAAGACGACATTTACATGTCCATATGGCACTTTCGCATATAGAAGGATGCCATTTGGATTGTGTAATACACCGGCCACATTTCAAAGATGCATGGTTGCCATATTCCATGACATGATCGAAGACTCGATGGAGGTGTTCATGGATGATTTCTCAGTCTTTGGAAATTCTTTTGATCGTTGTTTAAGTAATTTGGAAAGGATGCTTTCAAGATGCGAGCAATCAAATCTTGTTTTGAATTGGGAGAAATGCCACTTTATGGTGAAGGAAGGCATTGTCTTAGGTCATAAGATTTGTAATGTGGGGCTAGAGGTAGATAGGGCAAAGGTGGAAACCATTTCAAAATTACCACCACCTAACTCGGTTAAAGCAATAAGAAGTTTCTTAGGTCATGCTGGTTTTTATAGACGTTTTATCAACGATTTCTCAAAAATTGCAAGACCTATGACCCAGCTTCTTGAAAAATACATACCTTTTGTTTTTAATGATGAATGCTTGGTTGCATTTAATCTATTAAAAGAGAAATTAATAAATGCACCCATAATGATAGCCCCAGATTGGAATCTCCCATTTGAACTAATGTGTGATGCTAGTGATTATGTAGTTGGAGCGGTTTTAGGACAACGGAAGGAAAATCATTTTCACCCAATCTATTACGCAAGAAAGACTCTCAATGATGCTCAAGAGAACTACACAACTACTAAAAAAGAGTTGCTTGCTGTGGTGTTTGCTTTTGATAAATTTCGCTCTTACCTTATCTTATCAAAAACCATTGTGTTTACTGATCATGCAGGCCTTAGGTATCTTTTTGGAAAACAAGATGCAATACCAAGATTAATTAGATGGATCTTGCTTTTGCAAGAGTTTGACATAGAGATACAAGACAAAAAGGGGGCTGAGAATGTCGCAGCTGACCACCTTTCTCGTCTCGAGAACCCATCTTTAGAAACCCTTCAGGAATCTAACATAAATGATAATTTCCCACATGAGTTTCTTTTACAGGTTCAAGAGATTGATGATCACCCTTGGTTCGCGGATTTTGCAAACTACCTTGCGGGTGGGGTCCTTGTTAAAGGAATGACTTATCAATAGAAAAAGAAGCTCTTTACTTTTGGGAAGACCCGCATCTGTTTAAGGTTTGTGCAGATCAAGTGGTGAGAAGATGTGTGCATGGGAGTGAGGCAATGAGCATTATTCGTCATTGTCATGAAGGACCCACTGGTGGGCATCATGGAGCTAGTTATACTGCCAAGAAGGTTTACGATTCCGGATTCTATTGGCCCACCATTTTTAAGGATGCACACACATTGGTTAAAGCTTGTGATGCTTGCCAACGAGCAGGTAACATCTCATCCCGTGATGAGATGCCCCAAAACGGTATTCAGGTATGTGAGGTATTTGACATTTGGGGCATCGATTTCATGGGACCATTTCCATCTTCACGAGGACATAAATACATCCTCGTTGTCGTTGATTATGTCTCAAAATGGGCAGAATCACAGGCTTTACCCACAAATGATGCTAGGGTTGTCGTGAAGTTTTTAAGAAAGTTGTTCACACGGTTTAGAACACCCAAGGCCTTAATTAGTGACCGAGGCACTCATTATTGTAACTCTCTACTTGAAAAAGCTTTATCACACTATGGTGTTCACCATAGATTTTCAACTTCATATCATCCACAAACGAGTGGACAAGTGGAAGTCACTAATCGAGGCCTTAAATGCATTCTTGAACGAACAGTGGGGCAAAACCGATAGATTTGGTTAGATAAGTTAGATGATGCTTTATGGGCTTTTCGAACCGCTTACAAAACACCAATAGGCACAACACCATTTAAGTTGGTTTACGAAAAAGCTTGTCATCTACCATTTGAACTTGAGCATAAAGCATATTGGGCTTTGAAATCGATTAATCTTGATTTGAGATGTGCAGGTGAAAATAGGTGGTTACAGGTTCATGAGCTTGAAGAGTTGAGGAACCAAGCTTATGAGAATTCTCGAATTTACAAGGAACGAACAAATCAGCTACACGACAACCATTTGAAGGATAACAAACAATTCCAAGTGGGGGAGTGTGTCTTGCTTTACAATTCAAGACTTCGGTTGTTTTCGGGCAAATTAAAATCACGATGGACGGGACCTTACATGTCAAGCAAGTGTTTCCTTATGGCACCGTTGAAATTGAACATCCGGATGGAAGTGTCTTTAAAGTTAATGGACATCGATTGAACCACCTTTTTTTGTGAGAATTCTAGGAACCAATCTCAGCCACTCATTTTTTATCACATTCAAATCACATGCCATTTCCCTATTTTTTTAAAACGTTCGTAACTTTTTTTCACGACATCATTTTTTCAAAAAAAATTCACCATAAAATTCAGTATTTTTTTTAGCTTTCTAACGCCTACCATATTGATATACTCTTCTAAAAAAATCATACATCCGTTGTTTACATATGATCTAGTTATACACATGTGTAGTACTGGATTTACACGTGTAAATCCGATATTACACATGTGTAAAACGAATTTCGTTAAAAAAACGGGAATTTTTTTTATTTTTTATAATTTTTTTTATATTTTTTTATGAAAGAGGGAAAGTTGGGGAACATTTTGTGTTTTTATTTTTTTTATTTTTATGTTATTTTTTGATTATAAACTTTTTAAATATGTTTTTGTTAATTACAATTTTGCCATTGAGAACTAGTGGTTGAGATTGATTCCTAGAGTTTTCACAAAAAAAGATAGTTCTCATTTGATCCCTCCCTTATATATATACACATATGTGTATATATATATATATACATATGTATATATATATATGTATATGTATATATATACATATGTATATATTTACATATATATATATATGTATGTGTGTGTGTATATATATATATATATATGTATATATATTCTTTACAAAACTCCTATTAAAATGAGAACTTGCAGAACTAATATTAACCGTTGATTTGGTTGATCAATGGATGTTATTAAATACGGTAGAACATGTACATTAGTATAAATTTTAAAATCTTTGTTTTAGGAATAAGGGTAATATAGTAAAGAAACAAAAAAGTTTGGATATTAAATCACCAAGATCAGTTAAAGAATCCTAATTTATACTCTTAACTTGCCTAAAATACTTCAAAACTATTATTAGAGCTAAAATTGTAACTGGATTGTTATAGGGTTTATATTTTTGTTCGATTATAGTGCACATGATGAAAAAAGTAGGAAGAATGCTCCATTTCATGAAGATACAAGATAGTTTATAATTAAATAACCCTAATGTAACACTCGGTTATTTTAAAAAAGACAAGAAATGAAGAATAAAAGAAAAAAAGTAATAAAGTCCAAGTGGAAGGACTAAAAGTGTCCAAAAGGACAAATCTTTGAAAAGTTGGTGTAAAGGTGGGTATGGCCGCCCACCCTCACTTCACATCACCATTTTCTTTCGGTTTTAGAGAGAGAGCAGAGGAACTCTCGGCTGAAGAAAAGAAGAAGAAGAGAAGTTAAATTCAAGGTAAGAATTCGTGGTTTTTAAGTGTTTATGACGGGTTTTATCCCGGTTATATGCTTATGTGCTTATGTGTTTGTGTATGTGCTCGGGTGTGTGTGTTTGGTGGTGTTTTTAGGTGTTTCAACTCATTTGCAAAAGGGTTTGAAGGAAGAAACACCCAAGTTGCACCAGGTGAGTTCTAGACCTCGGTTTTTACTTGATTTAAACTATCTTTGGGGCTGAAAATGTATTAAAACGATTTTCAAGGTTTATGTATGTTTACCCGTATGTATTATGCATGTTGGATGTTAATTCTTGAATGCTTATAGGTTGTTCATGTTTAGAATAGCCATATTAAGCTTAGAACAGATGGGTTTGATGATTGGGTTTGAAAACATACTAGAAACATGTTACACAGAAGGTCCATGCACCTAGATAAGGCTCATGCGCCTGAAAATGCCTTAGAAAGATTTAAGTGAAATCCATGCGCCTGAACAGTAGCCCATGCGCCTAAGATTACCTTAGAAATGTTCAAATATAGCCCATGCGTCTGAACAGTGGTCCATACGCGTAGAAATATTAGTCGAACGACTAAGTATAGGGCCATGCGCCTCAATAGTGCCCATGCGCCCAAGAGTCCCATGCGCCTAAGTGTCCATGCGTCCGAATAACCCATGCGCCTAAGTGTTCATATGCCCGAATAGTACCCATGCGCCTGAATAGTTCATGCGCCTAAGTGATAAAATGATTAGCGTTGGCTGATGCGCCTATATAGTAATAAAGCGCCCAAACAGGGCTCATGTGCCCAAATAGTGTCAAAGCGCCCAGACCCTTAGAATTTATTACAGAATGTTTGGGAGTCTGTGTTGTTAGGGTTTTGACCGAGGTTGACTAGGGCTCATTTATGATGATGTTCCATGCATGATTATGATTGTTCCTTATTATTATTATTGCTATTATTATTATTACTTATAGTACGTGACTTTACGTGGTATTTTTATTATCGTAACGTAAAGTATTTTGTAATAATAAAGAGAAAGAGCAATAAAGAAAAGAAAATGAACATTAATAAAATGTTAACAAGTCTTGCAAGCTTACAAGAGGTACACGGCCATGTTGTCGTTAGCTCAACTGTGTTGCGGGTTAGCTACCCTATTATGCACATAGGGCCAATTAATTGAGATTGGCAGAACCTTTGCAGTGTGTCCTGGGTGATTGGGTCGGCATTTATGCAGTACACAGAACCCTTTCGAGGGATACAGTTGACCCTTTCGAGTATAGTTGCCCATTTTGAGGGATATAGATGGCCCATCACCCGTTTTCCATCACGCATACAGTTAGGGTATTGCTCATTGGTCCATACGGAAAGTGAAAGATAAAGATAAAATTTTACAGAATATACAAGGCATATAGTAAAAAGAATGAACAGTATCTGTTCATATAGTTAATGCGTGCTCGCATATACAGTACAGAGTTGTATTTTACAGAAAAGAGTATTTTCATATACAATATATAGAAAGTATTTTATTTCATTTAAAACTAGAATTCACTCAGCAACGCTGACTTTTAAACATTTTCAGTTGGCAGGTAATTATTGCTGAGGATGGCACGAGGGTGAAGCTACTCGACAGGAAAAGACTGACATCCATTCGTATTCTATGTTGCTATTGTTTTGTAATGCAGTAAAACAATTCTTTTGTAAACAGTAAATGATGATGTATTGCTTAACAACAGTGTTTTATATGAAATGAATGGTTTTGATAAATTATTTCTATTGCTTAAGTTTGTATAATTATAATGTTTCATGTATTAGCTGTTGTGATTGACCAACTATGACGTCTTCGGAAACGGGACCTTACACCTAATATATAATTTATGATTACAAAATATGCGTAGAGTGTGTGTTTGAACCATTAAGTATTATTTGGGTTTAAAAACATTAATGTGCTTGTTTGGTTGAAGAAAAGATGTAAAGTTGATAGATATAATCTTAATCTATTTATTAAAATCAGGGTAAAAACACAATAGGGTGTATATGTTAGAAAAATTGTTTTTATGGTAACTAAAGTTGTGTGAACCGTAACCACGAGTTGGATTTAATTCTTTTAAATTCTTTTAGATTTTATATCATAGTATTTTAAATTATTTTATTTATGTCAATGTCAATTTGATTTGGTTGTGTGTTTAAGCTTTTAAATACTAATTTTAGATTTACAAACAAGTAACAAATTAATAATCATTAGTTTTTTTAGTTATTTTTATATATTTTGTTCGTTGATTTAAATACTGCTTTTTATTTAATATTATTTTTTAATCTCAATCTTTAATATTGCTATTATTCAAATAAAGATGATATTGAAGTCATCACACAATAACATAATTTAAAAAAATATAAGTGAAAGTTTGCAACTCAAGACATGAATGTAGAGGACATACATATATGCAAGTGGTCGATTTACATATATTTAAACAGTAAACTTTACGTACATGTAAAGAGTAGCAACTCGAGGTATTTTTGTATACATATGTATATGCAAACCAATCAATTTGCACATATATAAAACATTTAGGTATATGTAAATAGATGCTCTATTCGAGGTTATGTATATGTCATGTGGTTTCAAAAAACAAATGATTAGTATGCAATTTACATATATGTAAACAATATTCATCTTTATAAAGTTGTTTTATACACATGTAAATAGTAACTTTAAATATGTGTATAGATACAATTACGAGAATCATGCTTATTGTTCAACATATAACATGTCATGTAATTCCTTTTGGATTTTTGACTTTTGTAACTAGCCTTCTCACATGCCAATCAAACGCTTGCTTATTTCACATCTTTTGTTTTGAACCCTTATGGCGGCACATACGTTGTTTTTTGTCTTAAGGATGTGCATAAATTCCTCGACAACACTATTTATTGGTGGTAGGTTTGGTATGCAACTTATCTATTTTCATATACATAAAATAACAAAAATCATAAATAAAAAGAAAAAAATACATAAAACAAGTTAACAAGTAAATCAAGTAATTTAGATCTACAACAATTACATATATGTATAATTAATATTTCAAACAATTTCATAATATGCTTATTATACTTATGAGATAAGCCTTTATGATTAACAAACAAAGTCATTTCCTTAGACCATTATTTGAATGATTTGAAGTATATGATTAACATTTCCTAAACCACTATATAAATGATTTTCTCCATTGCATAAATATTGTTAGTTTTGAAAGAACACTATGAAAAAAGAAATATATAAACAAAGAAATTGAAAAATAAAATATAAACTATACTATTAGATTACTATAAGGCATCGTTCCCGAGACGCTTACAGTTGGTTAATCATTGCACAAAAAACATATAACTTTACATTTAACATTCATAAAACATTGCAGCGGAAATATAGAAATAACTTTTCATATCATTACAAATGCTTTTGCAAGTTAATACAAGCGTTCTTTTCAAAACATCACTCATTCACATTACAATGCAAAAACATTAAACAAAAGAATGCCATCCAAAAGAGCTGAGTAGCCGCCTCGTGCTATCCTCAGCAACATTACCTGCCAACTAGAAACACATAAAAGTCAGCATTGCTAAGTGAGTTCTAGTTTTATAATAAAATATACCTTATATTTTGTTTAAAAACCGTCCATTTCTTTCTTTCAAATCATAACAGTCTTAAACCGTGATCACACATTATACGTACACATAGATAATAATTATTATCTTCATCATCGTTCATTTCGTACTTTTATTATCTTTCGTTTTCATCTAGGTCTTGTCATGTGCTTAACCCCCCTCTAGAGCACCAAACAATTCATCTAGGGTTAAGTGACAAGGACACCATACATCTGGTCAATCACAAAGACTGAACCCCTGTGTGCATCCTCATGGGATATTTAACCCGCACACAGTTGAGCTAACAACCCCTCATTGGGTGTGAACCTCCATACATATGGTTGATCACACGGATCAAGCCCCAGTGTGGATCCTCACAGGGTAGCTAACCCACACACAGTTGAGCTAACACTCCTCATTGAGTGTGAACCTCCATACATTTGTTTGCAAGACTTTCTTATGTTCGTTCGTTCTTTAATACATGCATTCTTCATTTCGTTCCTCTTTTCATTA